>JAQHUG010000127.1:4661631-4703927 GCA_028555095.1 Dicrostonyx torquatus | reverse complement strand
CAGGGGGAGGGTGGTGGGGTAGTGGGGGAGCGGGAGGGCCGGGAACAAGGGGAGTAAATGTAAATTTTTCTTTTAACAATTAAAAAAAAGAAAAAGGGAAAAAAAGAAAACACAGGAATACCCTGAATGACATATGTATAGGAAAAGACTTTCTGAATAGGGCTCCATTTGCGCAAGAATTAAGGCCAACAATTGTCAAGCGAAACTTGATGAAACTAAAGAGCTTCTGTGTAGTTAAAGGGAAAGAAATCATCTGATTGAAGAGGAAACATGGTGTTGGAGAGAATCTTTGCTGAGTATAAATCAGAGGTTTAATATCCAGAATTATAAAGAACTCAAAAAACAGTCATCAAAAAATTCCAAAAATTGGCCTGCCTCATGAACAGAGTGTTCTCAAAAGATGAAATAAACTACAACTTAGTAAATGTAGGAGCCAGAGAGGTGGTCTTCTCTAGGGAAGAGCACACCAACAGGTTGTCAAGTGCCAAATATTCAGCACTGAAAACATATGCAAGTAACCTTATTGGACAGAACATTTCATACTTTGGAACACACACACACACACACACACACACACACACATATATATATATATATATATATGCATAGACATACATGCATGTAGTAATAATTAGTGAAAATGAAACCACATATTTGATGGAAGCATTCCTATGCACGATAATGTAAAAAGGTAAAATATCTAGAAATAAACCTAACAAAGGAAGTGAAGAACATAGACAATGAAAACTGTAAACCTCTGAAGAAAGAGATAAAAAAAGGGCATGTGAAAAGGTTTGGAGGGGGGTAAAGGATGGGAGAAATGCTGAAATTAAATTATAATATCAAAAGTTAAAAATAATGGCTAGGAGAGATCTCAAAAATATTAAATCCTCCCCAGTCATTAATTAAATGCAAATTGATTCAAAGTTGAGATTTTGTCTTATCTTAGTCAGTGTGGCAAGGATCAACAAAACAACCAACTATAAATGCTGCAGAGGTTTTGAGATAAAAGGAACCCACATCCACTGTTGTTGGAATTAAAATCTTGAAAAGCCACTACGGAAATCATTGCAGAGAGTCTTCAAAGAGTTCAATGTAAATCTACCATATGAACCCATTATACCACTTTTTGTCACATACTCAGGGAATCAGCATTCTACTCCACAGATAACTTGTTCAGCCATGTACAATGTTGTTATGGTCACAATTCCTGGGAAATGGAAAAAATTGAAATGTCCTTCAGCTGGGGAATGAATAATAAAAAATGAGGCACATCTATACTATGGAGTACCATTCAGCTCTAAAGGAAAATGAAGTCATGAACTCTACAAGTTCTCCTAATCACTGAGGTTTCTCTCAAGCCCAAGTATGATGTATATATATATATATATATATATATATATATATATTAATCAAATGAAGACATTTTACTTATCTGTTATCTCATGCAGTCACAATTTCTTGGTCTCCTGAATACCCAACATTGCTTTTCTAGCTATTGACAAATAGTCAATATAGTGTTTTGAGACATATTAACTCTACTAAGCAATAGAAGAACAGAAATATTTCCTCTTACCTAATTGCAACTTTTGTAACAACTGATTGGTCACACATAGTTTTCTGTTTTCTATCTCCTTACAGACTCTTGTAATCAATATTTTATTCTGATTATAAAAGTCATTATAATCCACATATGAGTGTAATAAGATGTATACATTTTTACATTGGTCTTATTTTACTCAATATGCGTTCCAGTCACAGTGTTTTATTTTTAATGGTTGAGTAATATTCCATTGTATTCCTCTGTCTGTCTGTCTCTCTATCTATCTGTGTGTGTATGTGTGTGTGTGTATAAATATGTGAGAGAAAATCCACTATCTGAAGCTGAAAATATAATTTTGAGATGAATCTTTTTTCTGAAAATCTAATTTTATTGGAGAAAAGACAGTCTATTTAAACAATAACTGGGAAAATTGACTGTCTACATATAAAATTAATTAGATTCCTACCTCTCACCATGCACATATCTGGTCCAAATGGATGAAAAACTATAATGTGGGACCTGAAAATCTGAGTTAGACAAAATACAGGGAAACACTGCATGCTATATCCAGTCACTAAGTAAGTGAGACCAAGAATATACAAGTGAGACTTCATAAAATTAAAATGTTTCTGCACAGGAATACCAATTAGGTGAAGAGTAGTAGAAAATTTCTGCTAATTATAAATGTGACAGAAGATCAATATTTAGAATATGAAGAACTCAAAGAACTAAACCAGAAATCAAACAATTCAGTCAATAAATAAGTTAATAAATGAATAACTCTCAAAAGATTGTGTATGAATGCTTAATAAATATATTTAAGTATTTTTGAGAAACTTCCATACTATTTTCTATAGTAGTTGTTTTAAATTCTAAGTATACATAGTGCGCAATATTGCTTTTTCAGTAATATCTCACTAATGTTTGTTACTTTTATTTTTCTTATAATGGTCGTTCTAATTGTGATAAGGTGATAATTTAATTACACAAACACACATGAATGGTACATGATGATGTGCTTATAATATTAGTAATTAAATTGACTAATTAACTAATCCTTTGATCTCACATACTTACTGTTTTTATGGAAATAAAACAAAACAAAGCAACAAAAGCTAGTCTTCTCTATAGAGAAGGTTCCCCTTGCTGGATGAAATAAAACATAGACACAGAATCTGTCACTGTGTAGAGAATAAGAGATTTTGGAATACCCAACCCTAAATGGGATATCTATATATAACACCCCTCCTGCCAAGGCTTAAGGATCATCACAGAGAAAGAGTGAAAAGATTTAAGCACCTGGGCACTGAATGACTAGTAGGAGGCAGAGCTTTCCAGATACAAGTGGGCAGTTGTGACAGTTTGTTGTGACAGCATGAATATGACTTATGCAATCTCAAGCCAGACAAAATCCAAACAAAGAGAGAGGAGGCTGGTACATAGTCCTACCCTTAGCTGAGGAGCTATTGTCATTTGTTAGCTACCTGGAACGGCAAAATATATTTCATTTAATGGTTTTACTTCCGGTATATCAACCACACTCCAGAACAGACCCCACATCCAAAAGTAGTCGGTCAACACAAAGTAGATACAATGTGTTAAGAGTGAAGAATAGAGAAAGAGAGGAGGGAGAAATTTAACATGATGGGAGCAGTAGAGGAATACAATCAACATACATTATATTTAAAATAGACCTTTCATTCAGCGGTTTCAAAATAAGCAGTTTGCCATTGTTTACAACAACAGTTTTCTGTAAAATGGATCAGTACAGGTTATTGCCACTCTCTGGTTGAAACTTTGTATCTTCTTTTTACCTTCTGTTTTTTTGGGATTTATTCAGGACTTCACATCTAGGCAATCATCCTGCCATTGATCAAAACCCCTAGTCAACTTTATAACTTCTAATCAACATCTCCCTTTTCCTGTTCCACCCCTCCCCCAGTCTCTGGTAATCACTATCCTATTCTAAATATAGATGATATCTTGTGACATATCTTTCTGTACCTAGCTTATGTTACCAAGCATATTTTCTTCAGATGTTTCCATGGTATAAATGACGCAGCTGTCCTAAGACTGGGTAGTATTCCATTATGTATAGCATTTCCTGTGCCACTTAACTTACGGTGACTACCTCAATTGCTTCTGTAGCATAGATACTGCGAATAATGTTGCAATGAATTTAAGGATGGAAATGTTTTCAGCAAATCAGCTTCAATTTCATTATCATAAATGTGCGTGTTTACAGGAATTTAATATGTGTACATAGTTGAATATGACTTCCCCAAATCAAATTATTGAATTATATGTACATCAGTTAAATGTTATCATAAAAATACATAGGCCAACAAGGGAAGAAGCTTTATGCATCATGGTTTTGTTTTTTGGGTATTTAGCCACTTTACGGTGAGATCCATGAGTGGTAAGCCACACCATTATGGTTGATGTCATGTAGTGAACTAAAGTAGCTTCCCTCAGGACAGACAGGAAGTACAAAGAAGTATAATGCCTATTATATCAAGCTAGGTCCCACTTCTGAGTTTCCTCAGTGTCCTGGTAATGCTATCAGCAGAATGGTAATTTTAATTGATGATTTGCAATTAATCCACACACTGTTTTTTATAATAACTTTATTAATTCATGTTACTATCAATGGTGAATTAATGTTGATTCATATTATCCCATACCCTCAACAACACTTGTTACATATTTCATATTTTATCTGTTGACTACAGTCATTTAACATCCATGAAGTGATAGTTCCCTATATCTTTAATTGATTCCCTATAGTTTTAATTGGCATTTCTCTGATGATAATTCTTATTGAAAATAATTTTCATACCATATGCTGTGATGCAGTTTCCTCTCCCTCATATTCTCCCAGTTCTTCCTCGCCTCCCTACCCTTCCAACTCCACCCATTTTCCTTTCCCTTTTTAAAAAACAAAAAACAAAATATAAACACACAAGAAGAAAACAAATCAGAAAAAGAAGCATGAGAAGCACATACACACCAGGTCACATGCACACACATGCAGAACCCACAAAAATACAAAATCAGAAACTACACTATGTAAACACAAATAAAGTGAAAAATGACTAAAGAAAAATGATTTAAATATTCTCCAAGATACATGAGATATTTTTTGGTGTGTGTTGGCTCTCTACTGCTGGAAATGGGGACTGACCTTAAGAATGGCTTGTATACCCAGGGAAACATCACTGGAGAAAATGAATTTTTCATTGTCAAGCAGTTGACAATCAGAGAGATCTTCTACATTGGGGATGGGGGCTTAAGTCCGCCTCCCCTCTCAGCACTGGAACCCCACTGGGCTTGACATGTGCAGAGCTATGTATAGCATTTGGTCTCCCCTAGGTCCATGGCCTATCTAGTCTCAGGTTCTTAGCCACACAAACATCATTGGGGATGGGTTCTATATCATGCAATGGGCCTGAAATCCAATTAGACCATCCCAAAACTTCTGTACCCCCATTGCACCAGTGTATGTATGACACAGGCAAGTCACCACTGTAGATCAATGGTTTTGTAGCTGGGTTGGTGTTTACCTTTCTCCATTGGTCATATGCAGATTGCCTTCCAGTAACATGGACACTAGTCAGTAGAGGTTCTAGGTATGCACCAGCCAGACTTCTCCATGTCCAGTGAGTTATGTAGGTGCTGTTTTCAGCAATCGGGCCTTACCATCAGTTTTTGGAGAGCAACTACTAGCCTTGACAATTATCTGAATTATTTTAGGAGTTCCATAGTGCCTCTTTGACCATGAATTCAACTAGATGTAACTTATTTCTGGCACTGAAAGTTTCAATTGGTAATGAGTGATGTCTTTGTCTCCCCCATTATTTGCTGACTTTGAATATATACATTCATATATACATACACACACACACACAGAGACACACATACATACACATTCTTTTGTAGTTGGATTCCTTATAACCCCTCAAATGGTCCTTAGTTTTAGCTATCCTTCCCAGTATGCCTTCTCTTACCCTCCATTTCCTTCCACTCTCCAATTAGTCCTTCCATTCCAGTCTCTCCCCTACCCCTGCCTCTTAGCCACTCGTATGCCTTGTTTTGAGGGGAAAAAATGTATTTAAATTATTTGCCTAATTTTTTTCAATTATTTATTTAAAATCATTAGTTTTTTCCCCAAACATGGTAGAATAGATGGTTAGTTAAACCCATACCATGATCTTCTCATATTCTTTTTCTTACCTCATACTTTCTTTTCACAAAGGGCCAGAGCAGTGGGGTAAACAGAAGCCACACTGAGGCTCCAAAGGTAACAGTGGCCAGTAGCAAGTCAAGCTAACGATTTTCCACATTGTTATTGCTTCTACAATGACTTGAAGAACACCTAGCTTGAAGAGCAGTGTACAGAACAGGACAAAAGATATGTATCAAGCCTAGAATCAGAAGACACGCTGTAAGCAAGTATGAGGCTGGTGCTACTAGGATACTGGGCAGATGCTCATCTAGTTGCCAGCTGCAATGAGACTGACTAACAAATGGCTATAATCCTTTTGAAAAGAGTGACCACCTTGAAAGCAACTGAGGAAAACCCCTTACCCACTTTCCCATATTCATTGCATCAATAGTCACAATAGCTGTAAAATGAAGGTAGCCTAACATCTTTTAGTTGAGGAACAGATAAGGAAAATATCTCAGATATCACAATGGGGATACTGTTTTTACATAAAGAAAATAAGATCTTGTCATTTTCAACAATGTGGATGGAATTTGATATCAGGTGTTAAGCGAAATAAAACACATAAACACATGTGCCATGTGATTTTGCCCAAATGTGTAGTCTAATAACATTCCTCTCATAGAAATTGAGAGTAGAATTATGGTGAACAGATGCAGTGAAAATTGGAATGGCAGAGGATTGACCAATGGGTATTAAGTTGTATTTCTAAACTAGACTCTCTGATGTGTTTGTATATAATAGACTGATTATGGATAGTAATAATAATAATGTATTATGAATATTTTAAAGCTAAGGGAAAGAATTGCGTGACTTTTCACCATAAAGTACTGAAAGTATTTTGAGGAAAATACATTTAATATTCTTTAATCATTTAAATGTTTAGAAACATATTACCACATCGGTATATCTAACACATTCCATATGCCAGTTAACATGAATGAAATTACAAAATAACCTCAGAAAGACATAGATAGTTTTCAGTTGCTGAAAGGTAATAACTATATAAATACAGCCAAGTAGCATGTTCATGGATTTGAAGAATATTGTTGATATACATTTTATCTGTTTAATTGTAAATCTAGCAAATTATCGCAAATAAGAGACAAGAGGGAGAATAGAGGCAGCAGGGGAGAGAGCTAGGCAAATAATTATATACTCAAAATAACTCATCCAAGAATGTGTTAACAACTTTGTAAATTATAGCTTACATATAAAATAACTCAAGTGGTCAAATATCTCTTTTCTTCAGAATAGGCAACCACATTATAGTAATATTTATAACAAAATACTGGCTCAAGAATATAAAATGAACAGATGACTGAAGCACATAATGATACTTTAATATATAAAAGCAAAAAAACCCACAAAAATTTAGATCAAGCAAAAGACACAAAATAGCACATATTATGCTGAACTTCCCAAATAGAAAAAGATAATTATTATTGATTGAAATCAAAATTGTTTTTATCTCGCATGATTGCCCCTGAGAGGACTAACTTGAACTTTCTGCTGTGACATAAACAGTCTGTATTTTCTTTTGGGTCCTTCCTACATGGATGTGTACAATTTGCAGAGCTCATCAAGCTGAATATGTAAGATTACTCCTTTTCATTTTATACAAAGAATGCTGTTATAATTGGAAAAATGTTCTGGAATGTTTACAAATGGCATTATACATGCAAGTCATCATAGGGGTAGTAAAAAATTCAAACTTTCGAAAAAAATCATGTTAGTTTTGGACAGTGAACACCAGCAGATAAAAGTTTTAAAAAGGAAGCTGCATACTCATGAGCATTGTGTGACAGTTGTATTCTTGCCAGGGTTGTTCTGACGGTTTTAAGGCTGTAGAGATAGAACTGAAAATATCTGGCAGGAGTGTCCTTGACACAGTTATGATGATCTCTACCATGGCTTTCGCAAGTGAAATGCTTGAGTGTCTATTCTCTGTCTTTTTAAATTATGCTGTTAGCTTGATGCCTCGGGGCAGTAGTACAATAAAGCAGATAACTAATTGAAATATTTAAAACAAGCAGACAGCAGTATTTATAAACCACCACAATGGAGTAGAGCAGAAAATCTTCTTCTTTCATATAAGCCTTTGTTAGATTAGAAAAGACACTTATGTTAGATTTCAGTTTCATCTGGGGAAAGAATTTGAATTATATTTCACATAATATATTACCTGTTCCAATGTTTGGCACACGTACATTGAAACACTGATCTAATACAATAAGCAGGAATTATGTATGCAAACCTTTGTCATGGAGTATAGATAGATAGATAGATAGATAGATAGATAGATAGATAGATAGATAGATAGATGAGATATAGATATATATATGCCAGTACTCTATTCCACTGTTCCAATAAATTTGGAACATTGGAATAATTAAGACACTATCCCAAAAGCTATCATGCTATCGCTTACTCTTAGTGATATGTAGCTGGCTTAGATTCTGTTCTGCATATTTAGACACCTGAAGGCTAGAGACTGCAAAAGTCACATAACAAAGGATATACGCTCCTAGGAAGGACTGAGCATTGGAACCAGTGCTTCAGTTGAAAAATGGGGATTTTGAATTTTTAATAAAACTACTAGGAAAACTCTTGGTAGAATATGAAAGCCAGAGCCACTGAACCACCTTGATTATATATCAAATACGTCAATAGTTTTAGGAAGTAATTGCCTAGAATATGGAGCTTTTGCAAAAATATCTTTTGCCCACTTCACTATTATTCTATATGGGAGCAGATCTATAAGGGATAACTGAGGTGCACACAATATTGAAACATTTTACCTATACAGTATCTCTCTAAACAGTGAGGATACTATTAACTTTCCTTTATTTTTGAAGCAGAGTCTCACTCTATAACCAAGATTTCCTGGACTTATCATCTAACAAGGCTGACCTTGATATCCTCCCTCAGCCTTCCCAATGCTATACTTACATGTATGACCACCATCCATGGTTATTTTATTTTTTCAAAGCTGAGGACAGAACCCAGGGCCTTGCACTTTCTAGGCAAGTAATCTACCACTGAGCTAAATCTCCAAACCCATACATGGTTAATTTTAATGTTAGAATGTATTGAAATGCAGCTATACAGAGCTGCTTCCCTCTCAGTGGATGGGAAAAAATACAGAGACTCACAACTGGGCAATGTGCAGAGAATAAGTGAGACCTTGGAAAACTCAGTCCTTAATGAGAAACCCTCACCAAAACCCTCCTATCAGGTTTCAGGGAGATATTCAGAGGAAGAGGCAGAAAGATTTTAAGAGCCAAAGGGGATGGAGGACACCAGGGAATAAGACATTTTAGATAGAACAGAACTAACAAACAGATGAACTCACAGAGATCATAGAAACATGAATATAATGCATAGACCTGCATATGTCAAGCCAGATCGGGTTCCAGGGCTGAGAGGGGAAGTGGACTTAACCCCCATCTCTACTGCAGAAGCTCTCTCTGATTGTCAACTGCTTGAAAAGGAAAAATTCGTTTTCTCCAGTGTTGTTTCTCTGTGTATACAAGCCACTCTTAAGGTAAGTCTCAACTCCCAGCAGGAGATAGCCAACACAAAATAACTCAGTTGCATGTTTGGAACGTTTTGTCTCATAATATTTTGCCTGAGATTTTTTTAATCCTTCATTTCTTTTGCTTATATATTGTGTTTTACAAGTTTGCTTCTTTAGGGGTTGTCAGTTGAGTGTCTGTGTCTATGTGCATTTCTTATGCTTTTATTTTGGCTCCTTGTTTTCTTTTCCTTTGATTATTTTGTCTTATTCAAATTTGTTTGTTTAATTATACCTTTTATTTTACTTTCCTTTTCATTGTTTATTAGATGCCTATTTGTTGTTTTTTTTTTTTTAATGAGACAGGGCAAGGAAGTGTGTAGATGTGGGTGGATAAGGAAGGAGATAGAGTTTTGGTAGGGTTTGGAGGAGGGGAAACCATAATCAGAAAATGTTTTATGAACAAAATCTATATTTAATTAAAAAGGAGTTGTAAATACACCTCACAAACAATTTAATTATATCTCTACCTTGATTACTCTAGGGGACTGGGCCGAGGTAGGTATTGCTGTGTTGGGTCTTAGACATGACCCTTCCATCTTCAGTTTTCATCAAAATGAGTTGAGGAATGTAACTGTATCCACTGTGGACTACATCTTTGGGAAATATGGAGTCTTAATCCTGTTTAAATTGTTTACCAATGTGATATCACAAAAAACAGTAATGAGAAGGAGACAACTGTTAGTTACGTTATAGTCTTGTATGATGTCATCAAAAACTCCCATATGCAATAGGAGAGAATTTCAATGTGGTCCCTTTCTCTTAGTTTATCAATTTAGATTATAGGCAGCTATATACTGATTTTTGAGTTGAGTGCTATATGGGATAGTTATACTTGAAGGAATTTACATATGACTCATACAATTTTAATTTGAATTATCAGTTTGCAGGACTCATACACTACCTATTCTTCAACAGACTATGTGAAGATTAATAGAGATTTATGATACAAGAAAAAGAATGTCTTTTGGAAATTTTCAATTAGCATACTTACATAATTCTTATATCAAAATAGAAGTCAATGTTTGCTCTGAATTTGTCACATTATCCTTCTTGTACTGTCCACATTATTTAACTTAAAACTGCAAGCAGGATAATCACTATGATGCTGTTTCTATAGAAAGTACATGTGAGGATAAAAAGCTGTCATTCCAAAACTGCAATATCACATGTTGAAATTTGTACACCCTGCAGTTTCCAGTAGTGGAGAATGGCCATGTAAACACTGAACTAAGTAAGGCAAATATTAAACTTGTAGGCATTTATCATGTCTCTGAATGTGAGTAACCTGGATCTACCTTGAAAGATACATTTTTTCTACTTTTGTGGAAGGAAATCTCTATGTCATTTTCACAGAATATTAGGAAAAAGTTTTATTGTATTATTTTAATACTTTCTGAATTTTAGACTTAAGGCAAGATACCAGTTGTATATAGGCACTGGTTATTAACTGGTGGTTAACACTGAGAAGGTAAAGTTGAATTTAATTTTGAAAATATGTCAACATCTTTTTCTCTGTTTCATGCCTTGTAAGATGATTTCCATGTCTTGGAATATGAACTTAAAGAAGAGAAACACAACACAGCAAGGGGCAGGATGAGGGCAACAGGAGATAAAAAAGAATATGGCAAGATATGAATTATAAATCTTAAGTAAACAGTGTATTTCTGATAATCAAGAGGACAGTTTTTTTTTCCTTTTGCAATTAGTGAGGCTTGATCCTAATGCCTTAGGCATTCCAGGCCATCGCCATGTCACCTAACTATATCCTTAACCATCTTTTAAAATTTTGTTTTAAGAAAGGATCTTGATAGGTAGCTCAAGCTGACCTTGAACTCTTGCCTCAAGACAAGCCTGCCTTGAACTCAAGATGCTAGCAGGTATTACAGAGTGGTGCCACCCAAGTTGTTTTTTATTTTTATTTGATTTTTGCTACATTATCCCCTCCTTCAACTATCACTGCTTCCGTTTCGGTCACCAAAGTGCTTACTAACATGTACAAGATTTGGGTAATTTCTAAGGTGATTCCGGACTCTAGGGGGAAAGTACACACATGTTTCAATGAGATCAGCTGAGCAGCGGGAAGGGAAGGAATGATGCACTAGTACTCAGCTGAGATGGAAGGGAGGATTTTGTTGACATATACTTGGAATACCAAAAAGTTACGTAGAGAAAACTGTCTGTCTTCTTTTTTCGGTGCTTTGTTATTTCTGTTTTAATTTAAAACTAAAATCCTTCACAAAATCCTTTACTATAACACTTTCTTCCACGTAAGTTGAGTTTGCAATGCTCTAAGCTGCAACAGAGTGCATTTGGGAAATTATTTGCATCTTTATAAAATGCAGATGATACATGGAAATAAATACAAATTCATGTTTCTTGTAAAATATTTTCATTTGAATTCTAAATATCTAGGGTAAGTAATTTTTATTTGGATGTCTTAAACAACTACCCTTAGTTTCCTTGAGTAGTTAACTTGGTGCTACCTATAATGCATGCTCCTTTCTCACATTCTTGGATATCTGTGGGGAGGCTGCAGAGCAGTGAGTTTAAAGAAAGTTTGACTGTTGGTGATTTCGTGTGGGGAGCAGATGAAGTCCTGGACTGTGGACATGAGCATTGCCTGAGAAGGACCCCACTGCCTCAGACCCATGGAAATGGCAAGGCCTTTCCATGGTCAGGCTCAGGGAAATGGCAAAGACTTCACCTGCTTGGAGTATGAATGGTTACGGAGAGTTGATAGTTACTATTGGTTGACTGACATTATGAACAATTGACCTTTAGAAAATACCAGTGTGTGCAGAAAGTATGAATCACAGTCTCCTCTTCCTGGATGACTGACTTCATGCTCCCCTAAAGAGACCCCCTCTAAAGATAAGCTAACCTGCCTTCTCCCCCATTCATCTGTGTATAATAAACCCACCTCTACAATCCACTTTTTACGTATCGAAGCTCCAAATTTTCCTAGATTCATGTATTATGTTTCCTTTGCGGTTTGGTTTTTCTTCCGTTTGGACTAAAGATACTCTTTCATTCTGACTTCTCTTTGCCCTTTGATGTGTTGTTTGGAAACCACATTAAAGAGCATCAGAAACTAGCGTTCTAATTAGCTTTCCAGACAACTTTGAAGTTGCTTTCTCACCTACCCATTGCCTTGTTCTTCTTTGCCTCATTTCCATCTTTGCCTCCTTCCTGCCCTTTAAGCCTTCCTGCATAGACTGGACCTCAGTACACAGCAGGTGAAAGTTTATTGTACTGAATAGATTACCACCTTAAGAGAATTGAATGTATAAGACAGTTTAGCATCTCTGAATCTGGGATTTGCATTCATGAGTGTGAATAAGCTCACAATCAATCACATTACTTAGCTGTTTTTGAGAAAAGCTCATGCAAAAGTAATTGTCACGTTTGATTTAGTGTTGTAGGGCAAGATGAAAAAAAGATGGTCTTCTGTAAATTCCAAATTTCATCTTTAATGGTTTTATTTTCTATTATAAGTTTTAAAAATTAGGAATAAATATTCTGAGCCCTTCTTTATTCATATTTTTCTGATGAACGACACGTCAAATAGTGTTCATTGGCTTTGGATGTTCTTGGCATCATTTTTAGCAAGTGCCCCTGATCTTGTTAAAGGTGGATCCCATTTTTGCTTTTTAATCAAGAATTCTGACTTTGATAGCAACTTAGTGAAGAAGGGTTATATAAAACTTGACTCTCCAGAGGGAGTTTCTGCTGGTTTGCTTTGTGCTGATAATCTAACATCACTCTAGGTTAGTAATGATGTCATTCTTTATGGACATCATATTTTTATTCTTGTACCTATTGCTCAAGTAAAACAAAAATCACTTTAATGAAAAGTCAAATGATATATACTGAAAATCTTAAATGAAAATTAAATGCATATCATTAACTTGGTAATTTTCTTTTTTTTTTGGGGGGGTTTTGGTTTTTCGAGACAGGGTTTCTCTGTGGCTTTGGAGCCTGTTCTGGAACTGGCTCTTGTAGACCAGGCTGGTCTCGAACTCACAGAGATCCGCCTGCCTCTGTGCTGGGATTAAAGGCATGCGCCACCACCGCCCGGTTTAACTTGGTAATTTTTAAACAGAGAAGAGAAGAAAGGCCATGTATATTCTTAAGTTGGTATATCAATTTAACTATCCTTGACAGAAGACAGAAATAAATCAAGATCTAATGGATTCAAGAAGACTAGGAGTGGGGCACAGTGGTTTAAACTGGAGGCTTAAGGACACATTAAAAAATTCAGATTTTTTTTTCTAGCTTCTGCTTTGTCTTTTCTTTCAGAAGGAATTCCTTATTCTAATTCCCTTCACAATAAGAACATGGTTATGACAGTGTTAAGCATCAAATATAAATACAGCAGCAGTCTTGGAAATATTTCTTTGTGTTTGTATGTATGTGTGCCTGTGTATGCAGGTGCACACGGTATGTATGTGTGTGTACGCATGTGTGTCACTGACTGTCTGTGTAAATGTATTGTCCTTAGTTTCTGTCTACATTTTTTTTGAGATAGAATTTCTCAGGCGTCTGGAATTCTATATAAAAACTAGACTGGCTGCCATTTGTGCCCCAGGGATATGCCTGTTTCTACCCACCCCCACCCACAGGACTGGAATTATCAGTGTGTGCCACCGTACACAGATTTTTAATAAGAATTCTATAAATGAAACTCAGGTCTTGAACTGTCTTCTTAGCTTCAAGAAACATTTCCTAATTATCCTCTTTAAAAGAGTAAGAAAGCACTTCCCTAAACTTGAATCTTCCCTCCGTCCTTAGAAAACTTCTTCTTTCAATTTCATTGATTAAATCTATGTATATGGCATGTGTTTGGTAAATACTTGAATAAAGGAATTGATTTTGAAAAATATTTCATTTAATCTCAACAACGTGGGTTTCTAATAGCATACATTTTTTGGCATTAGCCTTAATTTATAACATTTTAATCTTTATATATGTCATCTAGATTGTTATGATAGAAAGCTCTATATAATATTAATGTTAATATTAAGTGGAGCTGAAGAGATGGATCAGGGATTAAGAGCACTTCATACTGTTCCAGAGAATCCAAGTTCAATTTCCAGCATCTACACAGTAGCTCAAAACTGTCTTAACTTTAGTTCCAAGGAGTCTGACACATCTACTCACAGAAACATAAGCACATACATGTAAATATTGTTAAAAAATACTAAGTGGCTGAAAATAATAATAAAACCAATGGTAGATAGTTTAGTTAGATTTAAAGTTCAATGTAAGATTTTGAGACTGCTTAATCTTAACTTTCACATTTTTATTTTCTTCCTTTGTCTTCGTCATCTAATCCTATGCACTAGCTGAAGAATCCATGGCTCATTACAGGCTTAATTCATCACTATGTATAAATGCATTGTAGAAGATTTTAGGGACTACAGGTAAGATTCACTACATAAACATTTATTTTTAAAACTAGTTGTAAATGAATATTTTCAGAAACCATTTAATATAGCTCCTTCTTTTTATACTTTGAAGGTTTCCTATATATAAACAATGTATCTTGATCATGTTCACCCTCCCTCCTTCCTCCAACTTCTCCCAGGACTCCCTACCATGTCTCCATCTAAACTTCATGCCCTCCTTTTATTAACTTTAATCCAATTGATCCCGAAGTGCTACTATATGCTCAAAGATATGGGGTCATCTACTGGTACATAGGATATTAAACAGAGGTCACATTCCTAAAGAAAAGAGACTCTCCCCCTAGAACCCACAAGCACGCAGTAGCTTCTTAGCTCTAGTGAGACCTTAGAGTCCCCTCCCCACCCATGATGTAACTTAAAATAAATAAATGAAGTTTATATAAAATGATCTGCAACATTCTAGTATATATATTTGTGTGACTTATTGAGTTCATTGAAATTGAATTGAATGATGCAATGCTCAGAGTTTCTTTCCTTCTTTTACCCATTTTTATGCTTTTAGAATATATTTTTTTTACTGAAAAGATAGATGTTTTCTCAATGATATATCCTGACTATAGTTTCTCCTCCCCTTACTCCTCCCACTTCCTTCCCATGGCACTCCCTTCCAGACCTATCCCATTTCTGTCTTTCTTTAGAAAACACACAGGCTTCTAAGGGAATATAATATAATATAATATAATATAATACAAAAGTGAAGTATACAATAACCAGCCTACAAACTACAGCCCCAGAGAAGCTAGAAAATAAGGAAGGCCCAACGAGGAATGCATGGATTTCCATGGGGAAATAGAAGAGATCTCCTGGGTAAGCAGGGGGCATGGGAAGGGGAGATGGAGGGATGGGAACTTGAGAGAGTGGGTTGAGCAGGCTGGGTGCAGAAGGCAGGTTAGAAGACAGAAATGGGGAGAGTAATGAAGGAGACATCTTAATGGGGGGGTGTCATTGTGGGGTTAGTGAGAAACTTAGCACCAGGGAAACCCCCAGGAATCCCCAAGGATAATCCCAGTAAAGACTCCTTGGAATAGTGAAGAGAATCCCTGAACTGGTTACATATTGTAATCAAATTGATGTCTAACCCCTAATTGTCATCTGAGATACTCTATTCAATAACTGGTAGAAGCAAATGCAGAGATCCATAGCCAAACACAAAGCTGAGCTCCCGAAGTCTTGCTAAAAAAAGGGAGGAGGGATTATGCAAGCTGGGGGAGTCATGACAGGGAACCCACAAAGACAGCTGACCTGAGCTCCTGGGAGCTTATAGACTTTGGACTAACAGGACGACTCTATGGGGTCGACCCTGGCCCTGAGCATGTGTGTGACAGTTGCTTAGCTTGGTCTTTCTGTAAGGTTTCTAGCAGTAAGATCAGAACCTGTGCCTGGTGCTTAGCTGGCTTTAGGGAACCTGTTCCCCATGGATTACCTTGCCCCACTTTGGAGCAAGGGAAAGAGCTTGGTTCCGCCACAACTTGATGTGCCCTGCTTTGTTCTCACCCATGGTAGGCCTGCCTCTGAATGCAGATAAGGGAGGTGAAGTGGATGAGGTTGGAAGTAAGGGAACGGGAACAGTAGGAGAAGAGGGAGGGGAAACTATAGCCACTATGTAAAATAAATGAGAAAATATTATTTAAATGAAAAATAAAACATGAATGGACATCAAAAATAAATAAGACACTAAAACTAACCCATTTGAACTATACAAAAAAAGAAAAGAAAAGAGCCCAAGAAAAGGCACAAGAATCATACCCACTTCTTCCAAATTTTGTTCCCCCAGCTCATTACTTTATTCCAAACCTCAAATCCTCAGTTAAGCACTACTGGGGAGCCACAGGCCACTCGTGCCAGGGAGGCCAGTAGACTAACTGTAGATCTTTGCCTCTCCCCACACTCCTCCAAATCCAGTCTCCCAGACTCACATCTGCAACTCTTTAGCAGACCACCTGCTGCAGCCTGCATTCCCTACCTGCTGCAGCCTCCATTCCCCGCATGCATGCCTTCATCTACAGAGGATGACACAGATCTTCCCCCCTAACCTTGCTCCCACACTCAGTGCTTTGTTCCCATCGCCAACTCCAGCAGGCTCTCCCTGGGAACCAACAGGCCACGCCAGGCAGAGAAGTGGGGAAACTAACTGCGGATTTTCACGTTTCCCTTTGGTCCTCCAAATCCAACCCCCACCCCTGCCAGTCTCATCCCCAGCTCCTAACAGACCTTCTGGTGGCGCCTCTCATTCTCTGCTCCCATTCCCAGGGGACTAAGGAGATGCTGCTGGACCACTCATAGCCCAGCTCCATTCCCAAGTGTCAGCTCCCAAAACCTAGAAACACATTTTACTCTTTTAGTTTTTATTATGATATAATTGCCCTATTTCTTTCTTTCTTTCCTTTCCACCCAAAACCTACCCATATATCCCTCCTTGCTCCCTTTCAAATTCATGACCTCTTTTTTCATTAATTGTTACATGCCTTCTTTAAAGACAGTCTGTCTTTGAAAGTTTCATACAATGTGTTTTGATCATACTTATCCCGAACTCTTTCCAGATCCACCCCCTTCTCTATCCACACAAATTTGTGTCTTTTAAATCAATCCTTCAAAACCAATTTGTGCTGCCTAAATCTTCTAAGATGTGCAATCTTCCACTGGAGCAGGATCAACTTACCAGGGCCTACACTTTTAGACAAAATTGACTCTCTCCCAGCAGCTACTAGTCCCCAGCAGGTCTACTGCAAGGGGTAGGATGGTATATACACCTCGCCTCTTCATGCTAGGATTTCATCTGAATTGGCCTGTTTAAATTTTGGCATTTTTGTCACAACTGCTGTGAGATCTTCTGACATGTTGAGATCTTGTGTAGCTAATCTCTGTAACTTAGAGTTCATTTGTGCAGTAGTGATACTTTGTACAAAATACAGCATTTGACAGTGCTCTTTCACAGAATCTGATTCAGATATTCTTTCTACCCCTTCTTCCAGCATGTTCCATGTATTTTAGTGGTTGCCAAAATGGTTAAATCAAACTTTAATCTTCATAACAATACATTACATTTTTATGTTTTGGTCACTGTAATCTGTTCGTATGTTTGTTTGTTCTTTTTGTTTTTGCTGTTGTTTTAAGATTGGGCTGTACTTGACAACAATATTCTACTTAACCTCACAATCCTATTGCTTGAGTCTCCTAAGAGCAGGAATTAAAATCATGTGCAAGCATGCCTACTTGTTATTGTCTTTTAAATAATTTTCTCATTTAAAATTGAAGGTTTCTGAACTATTTGCTATTGATAGAAGGAAATGAAAACTCTTAAGAATAAAATGAAAATGAAAATGCAGCATACACAAATTATGAGAAACAATGAAGACAGTTCTAAGAGGCAAGTTCATAGCACTCAGTGCCTACATCAAAAAAAAAGTTGGATATCTTCAAAGCTGTTTAGGGAAAGCTGGATGGCTCAGAGACCTAGGGTAGAATCAAACACAACTGACCAAAAAAAAGTCTATTTTGTGAACTAATTTCTTTAGTATTGATGTTAATTCTTTGAAGATCTGGTAGAATTCTTTTGCTGAATTGATCTGACACTTGGTTCTTTTAAGTTGGCAATCTTTTAAGTATTGCTCCTATTTCACAAGGTGTTATAAGTCTGCTTAAAGTGAGAGATATGAAGTTTCTTGTTAGGATACATCTTAACTTGTCTGTTTTCAGTAAGATATGTAAGTGCTGTCTTTAGCAACAGGGCTCCAGAAACTTATAACATTTTCTATTGATATTCTGCACACTACCAGAGGAAATAGATAGCAACCAATCCAGCTTCAAATCCCTTGATGTACAGTGATGACCTGCCTACATGATATGCTGTTGCAATTGTGGCAGAAATGGTCTGGGAATAAGCAAGGATTATCTGATTATAATTAAGCTTCACTCTATGATATGTAACCTAGATTTGACACTGGTTGAGTGACCAAAAGCCTGAGACTATTTAAGCCACAGAATTAGAAGAAAATATTATATTATTCTGCTAAAGGAATGTAACAATAACAAGATTCCCAACAACAGTCGTTTTTATACATAGGGCAGTGTCTCACTCGGTTATCATCAGAGAAGCTTCCACCCTGCATCTCACTGAGTATATTAAACACACTTAAGGGTGGGCACCCTACCCAACACTGTGATACTTTTGTAGACATTTTATATCACAATTCTTTGAGCTTTTTCTTTTTTGTCTTAATGGACAGTTACTTTCATTTTCTGATTCTTTAAAGTTTTTTTTAAGTTTTATTTTGAGTTTGCATTTATGTTGCATATGTGTGTGTTTCTTATGTTATTTCTTTGGTTTTGTATTTTGTTTTCCTGTTCATTTTCTAAAAAACAGAAAAAAAGAAAGAATGTGGAAGTTGGTGGGTAAAGAGATCAGGAGGATCTGGGGGGGAGTTGGGGAAGTGGACAAACATCATCAGAATATATTATATTATAAATTTTCAATAAATATCACCAGAAGTAAAAAGAAAGAGCTATAAATAGATAAAATAAAATGAGATTCAGATTCATGTTCCAACGTGGATGATCTTTGTGGATGTTACAGCACATAAAATATATAATACTACATGATTCTACTTATACGAAATTTATGTAATAGTCAAATCCAAAGATACAGAAACTAAAATGGTGTTTGCCAGGGAAAGGGAAGAGAAATTGGTAGTAAAATGAATAGAAATTTTTCATTTTATAAGATCAAAATGGTTCTGAAGAGTATTTGCACAAGTGTCTTTTCTGTTTATAAGAATGCTCCTTTCTATATGGATGCACACCTTCTTAGACGGAGATCGACGGGAGAGGGCCTTGGGCTTTCCACAGGGCAGGGTATCCTGCCCCATCTTAAGGAAGCAGGGGGAGGGCGGTGGGGTAGTGGGGGAGTGGGAGGGCCGGGAACAAGGGGATTAAATGTAAATTTTTCTTTTAACAATAAAAAAGAAAAAAAGAAAAAAAATAAGGCACAAGCCTTGACCCAGAAAAAAAAAAAGAATGCTCCTGTAGCTTGCAGGGCAATTACTATTGATTGCAGCTGTATGAACCCAGTAAATGTAACTATGTCAGTATGTGGGACCATTTAATGCATATAATTGTCTGCACAGCACTGTGGCATCCACAATTACAATGAACTTTAATCTATCTTTAAAAATTACTACAAATTGACACAATCAATGATTTTAGTATTGAATTTTAGTCCAAGTTTAGTGAATTTTCTATGACCTTTTATCCTGTTTGAATAATTATGTATTAACAGAACTTTCTGAGCTACATATACATTAATAGAACAAAAATCCATTGCTTACTAAAGAACTAAGTTACATTAATATTTCTTAGTTCCCTTCTCTGGTAAAATGTCCATTTACATAAATACAACCCTTAACTTAAATTTAAATGAAATAAATCATAAGCACAGTGTTTAAAATAATGAATGTTACAAGTAGACATACATATCATGAT
Organism: Dicrostonyx torquatus; assembly: GCA_028555095.1. Lineage (NCBI taxonomy): Eukaryota > Metazoa > Chordata > Mammalia > Rodentia > Cricetidae > Dicrostonyx > Dicrostonyx torquatus. The sequence continues at coordinate 4,683,633 of JAQHUG010000127.1, read as the reverse complement.
CAAACAAAGACTAATCAAAATATCAAATTTAGAATTGCATCAACAACATGTCAACACGTATAAACTGAAAGAAAAATAGAGAATTTATGGTTGGAATAGAAAGGACCTTTTAAAGCTTAGAAGATTTTTTTTTTGCCTTTGTCTACCCAATTACAGTGATCAAAACCATTGAGTGTATTACAGAGTGGGGAGGGGCTCGTAATAAGTTGATCCCTATTTGGATAGAGCTAACAGAATGCTTTTATTGAACATAGATTATTTTAAGCATACACCATATAAGGCAGTCGTGATGAGAATTTGTTTTATGAATAGCAAAGTAAGTATTTTGGGAAACATTTTCATTTGCGTCTGAACCAAATTTGCAAACAGAATAAAAGGTGACAAGTTAATACTACAAATTCAGTGAACTTTAAAAAATATTTACATAACTTCTTAGAAGCATTTCAAAACAGCTTGAACTTCCAGCTATGTCAAGACTAACATACAGTTTGGGGAGTACAGCAATATGTTGAGCCAAAATATCAGACAAGTAGAATTCTTTCAATTTTGAGATCTCATTTTGCTCAAGTTAGAATGGCAATTATGAACAAAACAAGTGCTGGAAGGGTTGGGAGGGAATGAACTTTAATTAACTGTTGCTGGTATGGGGAACTGGTCCATCCACTCTGGGAATCGCTGTGTCAACTTCTCAAACAGCTGATAATAAATCTACCATAGGACCCAAGTATACTGCTCCTTAATATGTGCCCAAAAGAGTCAATATCTTATTCCAGACATATTAGGATATAGAATCAACTTAAACATCCTTCAACTGATAAATTAATAATGAAAACAATGGTGCATAGACACTATGAAATGCTATTCATCTGTAGAGGAAAATAAAACCATGAACTTTGTAAATAAATTGATGGATCTAGAATATATACTTGTGAAGTAACTCAGACAAAGAACAACAAATGTCTCATGTTTTCTTTTATTTGAGGCTTCAACTCTTCAGATGTAAGTACTTTTCTTGGAGTAACTAAAGAAACCAGGAAAGTAAAAAGGGAGAATTGCCAAGCTAAGTGAGGAACATAAGAAAGTTTACTAACAGCATACAATGGCATGATAGAAGAAAAAGGAAAATGAGGAGGGGATCTGGTTTGTGAGGAGCATAGGAGATAAGTATACAAAGTAAGAGGAGGGTAAGAAAATAGTAAGGATATATGAATAAATTATAAGGAATGATAGTATTGAATTTATCTAGCTAAAAGTCTATATTGCCTATAAATCTGTGAATAAATATACATACAGATTTTTAGATAAAAGTTCCTTCTAAGAGGCAGTGGCCATTTAATATAAGCCACAGTGCCAGACAAAAGGAATGCTCTCTTAATTTGTTGGCCAAGGATGGCTTAGAAATTTCCAAACATTGTCCTTGGTTGGACCCATAAGTGGAACAAAAGTTTTTACTTCTGAGGATATCATGCATTTCAGGTTATTCTGAGCTGAAACAAATTTGAAAGTCATTTCTATGGAAACTAGCTTTCATTGTACTAGACGACACCATGTAAGATACATATGAATATCATTGACAAGCATGAGATGCTCATAAGAGCTCAGTAGTAGAAATCATAATTTAGTAACCCAGAGTTTTCTAATTGTACTTAAAACCTGCTCAACAATAAGGAAAACATTTCTGGCTCTGGAAATTTACTGAACTACCCAGAGCTAGAGGAGTTGTGGATCTTGGAGGAGAACCTACAGCCACCACTTTATTAAACCAAGCACCCTCTCTAACCGTATCCTAATATTTGTTTTTATGCCCACATTTAAATTCAATTCTCACCTATCATCAAACTTCTCTTTGCAACAGATGGAAAGCATTACAGAAAATCACAACCAATCAATATGCCGAGTTATGGAACATAGAACCAATGGATACATCTATTAAACTCTTGCATACATAAAGCTCAGTGAACATTATAAGAGTGGCAGAAAGATTTCAAGAGCCAGAGGATCATAGAGTTTATTGTGAAACTGTGTTTCATGGTGTTCTGTAAGTTTCCTGTATCTTCATAGGCATATCTTTCTTCAGGTTGGAACGTTTTCTTCTGTGATTTTGTTAAATATATTTTCTGTGCTTTTGAGTTGCATTTCTTCTTCTTCTATACCTATTATTCCTAGGTTTGGTGTTTTCATGATGTCCCATATTTCATGGAGATTTTGTGTTAAACTTTTGTTAGATTTAATGTTTCCTTTGACCAATGAGTCTATTTTATCTATTGTATCTTCAGGGCTTGAGATTTTCTCTTCCATCTCTTGTTATCTGCTATTTATCCTTGCATTTGTGGTTCTGAATCATTTTCTCACAATTTCCATTTCTATAACTCCCTCAGCTTGTGTTTTCTTTGTTTCTATTTCAGTTTTCAAGTCTTGAATAGTTTCTTTCATATGTTTTATTGTTTTTTTCTTGGTTTTCTTGAAGGGATTTGTTGATGTCTTCTAATTTTTTTTGGCTTTTCCTCCATTTCTTTGAGGGAATTTTTCATTTCCTCTTAAGGGCCTAAAACATTCTCCTAAAGTTATTTTTTAGGTCATGTTCTTCTGCTTCATTTATATTTGGTTGTACTAGTCTTGCTGTTATAAGGCCACTAGGTTTATTGGTGTTATGTTGCTCTTTGTGGTGCTGAGTGTGTTCTTACCTTGTCTACCCATATTTTCCTTGGATTGGTGTAGTTGGGCTGTCTGTGTCTCTGGTGATTAATCTTCCAGGTGCCAGTGGATCCAAGGCCCAGATGGTTGCTCCTGATGGTGTAGTCAGGGCCACTGTTCCAGTCACTCTGTTGGTCACTCCATGTTTCTGGAGGTTGTTTAGCACTCCCAGGGGTTCCTCTACAATACCATAGCTTGTTCAGGCCTGCTCCCACAGAAATTGCTTGCTTGTGGATTTTTTTGCTGAGGTTGCTGTGCTGGGCCTGCTCTGGCAGAGGTCTCTGGCTCAGACCTGCTCCAGTGGAGGTTGCTGGATGGGGCCTGCTCCACATGATGTCACTGGCTTAGGCCTGCTAACTCAGAGGTTGATGATTCACAACCATCTGGCAGAAGTCTCTGGTTCAGGCCTGCTCCCTCAGCAGTGAGTCCTTTGTATCTATGGTATAGGAGGGTCCTTCTGTATTTCTGTTGCTTTTATTGGTTGAATAAAGAGACTGCCTTGGCCTTTTGATAGGGCAGCCCTTAGGTGGGCAGAGTATGCAGAACAGAAGGCTGGGAGAGAGAAGTCACTGGGGCAGATGCCATGCTTCTCCGGCCTGAGATGGACATAGATTAGAATCTTCCCAGTAAGACCACTACCTTGTGGTGACATACAGACTATTGGAAATGGGTTAAAATAATATGTAAGAGTTAGTCAATAAGAGGCTACAACTAATGGGCCAGGCAGTAATTTAATTAGTACAATTTCCGTGTGGTTATTTTGAATGTAAGCTAGCCCTGCAAAGTTTGTTGCCTCAGGTCTGCTCCAGCTGGGGTCTCTGGCTCAAGTCTGCTCCTGTGGAGATTGCTATCTAGGGTCAGCTCCAGCTGAGGTAGCTGACTCAGGCCTGTTCCCACATATGTCCCTGGCTTGGGCCTGCTTCCTTGCTGGTCACTCCTTTGTATTTGCTCCTGTGAAGTTCGCTGCCTCAAGCCTATTCTGGCAGAAGTCCCTGGCTCAGGCCTGTTTCCATAAATGTCCCTGTCCTGGCCCACTCCTGTGGAGGTCCCTGGCTTAGACCTGGTCCAGCAGAAGTCTCTGGCTCTGGTCTACTCCCTCAGCTCTACTCCCTCTACTTGATCTCAGCTCCAGAAATGTGCTGCCATAGCAGAAATGTGAACAGATACCTGAAAAATGGTCAAGAAGATAGGGAGCAGGGCCATAAAATTTAATGAAGTCCAAATGCTCTTGAAAGGCATCCTGTCCTTGAAGATACCTTGTCAGTTATTTGTAAAAACCTGACCAATGGTTTCAGAAATTACATCATCCTATGTACTCTTTACCCAATCCCAAGACAACTGGACTCAAACTCCCCTGACTATTGCATTTAAAAGTTTGACACTTCCCCAGGTTCAAGGCTACACTTCTCTCTCCCATTGCATTGGAGTGGTAGAGCTGTAGTCCAAACTTGAGTTTGAATATTATTAAAAACACTCATGTAATTTGCATCAGAAATATGAGTTCGTGAATTCATTTGGGGACTAGAAACTTGGGTATAACAATATCTCCATCTTTTTCTGACCACATTCATCTTTAATATGCTAATTGGTATGACTAAGATTAAAGTGGATTTGGAGGCTGGTTCCACTGATTCTTTGGCTTTCTGAGAGTGTACCTTCATGGCACAAGTATTGGTGGTAGCCACGTTTACTACTACAACACTGTGAAGTTTCTAGGTTCATGCCACCACCAAGAAGCATGCCTCTTTCTCCTGCAGCAGATGGGAACAAATACACAGACCCACTGTAGACAGAAGTTTTTGTCCTGCCTGGTCCCGTAACTGTTCAGTCCCAAAGAAACAATGAGGATTATATTAATTATAAACTGTTTGGCCTTTTACCTCAGTCTTATTATTAACTAGCTCTTACAACTTGAATTTACCCATAATTCCTATCTATTTTTGGCCATGTGGCTTAGCACCTCTTCTCAGAAAGTAATTCTCATCTTGCTTCCCCTGTATCTGGCTGGTGACTAACTCTTCTTTTCCTTTTCCCAGAATTGTCTTAGTCTGGTCACCCCACCAATACTTCCTGCCTGGATACTTGCCAAACATCATTTTACTAAACTAATATGAGAGTACTGTCTCTACTTGGCAGTGGCATACCTCCTTCTACAGGCCATACTTTCTAATCCTTTCCTAACAGTACCACAACCTGGGGAGCAAATATTCAAATATGTTAGCCTATACATAACCTATACATATCTCATACAAACCACCAGACTTTTTATAATTCTTAACTTCAAAATTTATTTTCTAAGCTTATGTTGCAGTCTTTCCAGAAAATTTATATCTATTTTCTGCCAATTAATACAGGTTAATGAAATTTGTGTTTAATTTGTTTAATTTTCCTACATGAATAATGATAAAAATAATGAGATGAAGTAGTCTAGATAGATGCAAACATTGACTGTAACAGAAGATACAAGTATAAAAAGAGTCATACAGAGTAATTCTTGTATAAGGAAAAGACTTAATGTAGTGGGTAACTTAAAAAAAAAAAAGCAGTGTGTTCCAGAGATAGCATATGCACATGACAGCATTCACAAGAAATGTACAAACTAAGCTTGACAAAACCCTAGTATGGCACTGGAAAGTAGGAATAAAATTCTATCCATAGCAGAGAAGCAATGGGTGGTAATTTATAACTGCTGTGAAAGAGTGAGTCACATTTCTTCAGGAATATGACCCCTAGCAAATTGACCATACTTTGATGAAAGGTCACATACAAAAAATATAAGGGCAGCACATATTGTTCTTAATGAGTTAAACACACACACACACACACACACACACACACAAGTTAGGTGGGTTGGGAATGGAGAGTAATCTGTGAGGAGTTGAGGAAAGAGATGATTATAATCAAAATAAACTGTTCAAAATTCTCAAAAAATTTGGAAAATCCAGAACTCACTAATCAAATGCCAGGAGAATATATTGCTCATGTATAAATCAAATGAAGGGCTTAATTTTGATTATAAAGTTTTTATTAAATAATTATTATTCATAATGTACTGAAATTACTTGTTTACAAAAACAAAAATTAAGCCATTTTTCATAATAGTAATAGCCTAAGTAGAAAAATTTTTCTGGTTCAACAAGGATTTAAAAAGTTGAATAATTTAATCATTTAAATATGTATAGTATTATATATTTCACTTTATTTAATTTTGTTTTAAATTTATTCAAAATGTATTTCATTACAAAATTTGTATAAATACTTGCTTTGGTTGTTTCTATCCAACTCCTCTCCTCTATTCTTTTATATCCCTCAATTACTAATAGTTCCCCTTCTAATTTCATGTCTCTTTGCTTTTTTTAAAAAAAATATTTATTTATTTATTATGTATACAATATTCTGTCTGTGTGTATGTCTGCAGGTCAGAAGAGGGCACCAGAGCTCATTACAGATGGTTGTGAGCCACCATGTTGTTGCCGGGAATTGAACTCAGGACCTTTGGAAGAGCAGGCAATGCTCTTAACCACTGAGCCATAATTTCATGTCTCAAATATTCTATCACTCTTTCCATCTCATTCTTCAAAATATCTTGTCAGTATCTCATTGGACTCTTTCTAGTTTCATTAACAATACACACACACACACAAAAACACACAAACACACACACTTTCAAAGCTATGATGTACATATGAAGGAGACATGTATAGAATGTCTGGTGTGCCCCGGTTTCCAAATTCACGTTTTTTCATGCAAATATCATTTTTCTGTATAACTAAGTAAAATTCATTTTTCATATGTACAATATGTCCTTTATCCATTAATTTGTTGATAGACACCTAGGCTGATTAGTAGTGCAGCTATGAACATGGATAAGCATGTATCCCTGTCACAGGATATAGAATCCTTTAGCTATTTGCACAAAAATGGTATGGTAGTTCTGTTTCTATTTTTGAAGAACCACCATACTGATTCAAAGTTGCTACACAAGTTTACATTTCCATCATCAGTTCAACATTTGTTGTCACTGATTTTTCTTTTAAAGTACATTTTTCTTAAACAATTTCATACATGTATATAATAATCCTTATCTACTCTTTTTCCTAACCACTAATCTCTCTCTCATGATCATGTCTATTTTTTTCTGTAATCCATTGAGAATATTCAGGGCTATCTGTGTGACCATAGGTTTGGAGATATCTGCTACAGTCTGGTGGGCTTAAAAGTAGGTACACAACTAAAGAAAGTGATGTATCCTGCCCCAGAATCTATAAATAGTCAATTCTGAGGTAAAGAATAGGGATCCATAAATACAATCCCATTCTTTGGCTGATTGTTTATAAGACTGGTCTTTTGTGGGCCCAGTGTAGGTGTTATGGCTGTAATCCTAAATATATAAATACAACCTAAAGTTCATATGATGTTATTTACTGTATATGATTTCATGGCTGACCACTTGGTGTTGGATAACACATTAAGACACTTTCTCCTCATCTCAGCATTTTTTTAGTTGCATATAATTCTTTGCCTGGGATTAAGATTCCAAGAGATTTCTCCATTCCATGTTAGCTTCTCTATCAGTGTCATCCTTGTTCAGATTTTGTTCAGAGCTATATTTTCTTTGTCGTTTGTAGGATATGAGATCTCATAGTAAACTTCCTGTTCCTCTGGTTCTTAAATTCTTTCTTCCCCATCATCCACTATTATGCATAAGCCTTAAGATGCAAGAGTAGACATAGGGAACTACACATTCACTTGTTCTCTGCATTTGGACCAGTTATAGTTTTCTTTAAATGGTCTCTATCTGTTGCAAAGGGATGCTTACTTGATGAGGGATTATACTTTTATTTATCTGTCGGTGTAAGGATAAATATTTAAAATGTAGTTAGGAAATATACTGGTTTAGTAAAATGGCAGATGTAGCTTCTCCTTCAAGATCCATGACTTCATAGGCTAGGATGTTGGATAGGTTTTCAGTACCAGACGTAATTTCCCTCTTGTTGAACAAACTTTAAGTTCAATTAGAGAGATACTGATCTTTGCTAAGGCTTGCATGGCACTATTACACTCTTAGAAATATTGTACCATGTGCAGTTCTTTATATATTTTTAATTTTAACCTATTGTTTGAAGTACAGCTAAAATGCCATTTCTACATTTATTTAGGCTTTTTTTTTAAAATAGTGAACATGATCCTAAGGGAGGGAAAACAAAGTAACTTCTTTAAAATCTGGAAAGAGATAAGGATACATACTGTCTTCACTCATATTCAGCATAGTGCTTTAAATTTTTACTAGAGCAATGAGGCCAAAGAAAGAAATAAAAGGAATGCAAGTGGGAAAACAGTAAGTCAAATTATTATTTTAAGACAATATGATTCTTTATTTAGAAGACCCTATGAGCTTCACATGGAAACTTTTAGATCTGATAAGAACTACCAGAAAGTGTAACGTCATAAGATATTATTTACATGCATCTATGTACATAGTGCTATTAAATAAATTTCACTATAAAATCATGACTTATGCATAACACTATTCATATGTACAAACACATGAATATATTAAATGGTCCAAAAACTTAAAAAATATATAAATTGCACTACAATATTGTCTTAGCTTGGGTTTCTATTGCTGTGAGAAGGCACATGACAATGACAACTCTTATAAAGAAAACATTTATTTCAGGGGGCTTGCTTACAGTTCAAAGGTTCAGTCCATCTTGCCAGGAAGCATGGCAGCATGCAGGCAGACATGGTGTTGGAGAAACAGCCCAGGGTCCTATATCTCACAGGGAGTAGGACGTTGACTAATAACCACACCAAGGAAAATTTGAGAAAAAGAAAACTCAAAGCCTGCCCCCACCGTGACACACTTCCTCCAATAAGACCAAACCTACCTCAACAAGGCCACATCTCCTAATAGTGCCACTCTCTTTGGGGACATTTCCTTTCAAACAACCATAAATATAAAAACAGAAGGATAATAACGTCAACATTGTAATTGGAATCTTTCTACCATTAGTATTATATTTATTTTTGTAGAGGAAATATTTGGTTTTGTATATATATAAACATGTACTTAAGTTAAATTCAAACAAAAGATAATCAGTAGGCAAGAGATTTGGAGAAGACTGAAAACTAGAAAGCAGAAGGGATTAGATTGTTATACTTTTCAAAATCACAGGTTTCCCAGATTAATATGGAAAGCCATAGAAAGTCTTATGAATAAAAATATTTTTAAACATTTCTATGATCTAGTCATGCCATGTTTAGGTATTCATACAAAAAAGTAAGTCACCTTACTATAGAGATCTTTTCATAATTTTATTTTCTATATTATCATATATAATAGTCAAATTATATAGTTAGGCTTCATATCCGGAGTTGAGGAAAGGATATAAACAGTGGTGTATTCACAGCCATAAAGAAGAATGAAATTATGTTGTTTGCAGGAAAAAGGATAAAACTGTTGAAATCATTATCTTAAATGAATTAAACTAGTCCCACAAAAGCAAGTATAATGAGCTTTCTGTCAAATCTAAAAGCTAGCAAATGAGCAGAAAATAATCTAAAAGGGAGAATACTAGGGATGAAGAAGAGAAAGATGGATGGTGGTAAGAAAGAAGGGATAAATGTAATCAACATACATTATATTATTAAATAGAAATGCTACAATGAAAATTCTTACTTTGTGGGGCTGGTGTTGATTTACTGTTTGTTTGTTATTGTTGTTGTTTTGTGTATTTAAGACAAAGTTTAACATTGGCCTCTAACGTGTAACATTTCTCCTGCATAATTATTTCGAGTGTTGAGATTAGAATCATGAGCCTCCATACCTGAACCAAACATTTCCTTAATTTGTACAATTAATATGCAATAATTTAAAAGTGCTAAGGTTATGAAATTCTTCTCCTTAAAAGATATGTCAACCAAAACTTAATCAAGATGTTATAATGTAAATAGCACAGTAAATATTAAATCCATAATTTAAAACTGCATAAAATGAAAGTCTGGTGCTAAAGAAATACCAGAAGTAATTGCTCATTTGTGTTTGCTGCTACTACACTTATAATACCCAGAAACTGGAAATGGCCTAGTTATATTAACTGATGAATCTAGTAAATGGAAAGTGAAACTGTAGAACATTTACACATGTAATATTCAGTCGTTAAAAAGGAAATTGTTAAATTTGAAGATTATTAAATACATAGAAATGGAAAACATCATCTTGAGTGAGGTAACCTATACCCTAAAATACAAATACCGCATTGACCTCCCTTATACGTGGATATTGGCATTTAAGCTTTCAATATGTGTGCTATAACCTAAATATTCACAGGGGTATGTATCTAGTGAGGGACCAAGAGGGAAGTGAGAATTTATCAAACATCGAAGAAGAACTTAACACCAATTAACACTCATTTGATAGAATCTCTCCCAGAAAATTGAAGAGCAACTCTATGTGACTTTGTAAGGCCAGTATTTCTCTGAAAGTAAATACTGGCAACCGTCATCCTATGCTTTATTTCTGTGAAATAGAATTTTGTACCTTTTATATGCGAGTGATAGCATGTAGTTATTTTTCAGGGCCTGGCTTATCTGAGTCCTGGTTATCCAACATTGTGCCTGAGTTCTGTCCTAATGAAGCTACATTAGTCTAAATTTTCTTTGTAAGAACAATATAAAATAGGAATTTTTAATAGAAAGACCTGAAAAAGAATACCTTTAATCTCTTCACTCTAACTCTGTTTAAGGCACTTCCACTATTAATTGATATTTTCCTTGATACTGTGCTTCAATTTGTTCAGAACTCTCCTTGGCTTTATGACACCATAGGATACATATATTATTTTTTACTATATCATAGTATTCAGATAGTTTCTGCTTTTGATTTTATAGTTGATACTTGTTTCGTTACTTTGTGAATTTGATTACTTAAATTAGAACTCAATGAAGTGTTATTTTTCTCCTAATAGCACACACAGCACTGAAAGTGAATAAGATATTTTAAAATTTCATATCATTGTTCTTCAATCTTCACCTTTATATAATGTGCATAAGAATACAGTTATGAGAAATTAGTCTGCTGCTGTTTAATAAAGGTAACAGTCTTTAGCAGTTTCTGATGTATTTTAGTATAAGAGAAAAATTAGAGAGCTTTCAATATAGAAATGATAAAATTTTGAGGAAAGTAAAGTACTAATTACCAAACTCTGACCATTACAAATTGTAGAATTGTAACAACCCGCCATAGTGTGCTTCAGAAATATGTACACAATACAATAATGTGAAGAATGGCTGTCCACAAATAGTGCCAAATCCTTAGGCAAACAAATATATTTGGACTTTTTGCTCTCATCAGACACAAAATTAACTCAAAACAACAGACCTAAATATAAGAACTAACATAATTTTTAAAAACAAAAATGAATTTTTTGTTTAGTTATTTATTTCTCAGATATAACACCATTTAAATTTTTCCAGAGAAAAGGACATATTTTACCACCTCAAGATAAAAAGTAACATTTTTATTGCAAATTATACCATCAGAGAGTTAAATGACAATCCACAGAAAGTAAATATCCACAAATCATATACTTTATAAGATATTTCCTGCAAATGAAAATGTCTTACAATTCAAAAACAAAAATGGCATTTCTATTAAACATGCCCAAAGAGGTGGATAGAGATTTTCAAAAATGTCACATAAAAGATCATTAAGTAAATTAGTACTCAAAACCACAGTAAGTACCACTTCACATCCACTATGATGGCTAGAAGACATCATACAGTTATAGGATGACAAGTCACAGCAAATGATACTGAGAATGGGGATGACTTGGAATTGTCATCGTAAATCATTGACAAGACTGTAAACTGATGCAGCTATTTCAGAAAATAGCCTCTCAATACACCAAATATTTTCCAGTGTTATCAGCTTCTATATGATTTCAGGCATGCCAAAGTTTTTTTAAAAAACTACCTGTTTTATTTTTTACATGTCTTTATTTTCCTATTAGCAAATTTTCTTTCCTTGCATCATTGCCCAGCTGGTTTTCTTAGACAGATAGCATAAGGCAGAGCTTACTCTAATTGCATATTTAGGTTAAAATAGACTAGTCCAATCTCTTGTCAGTTTTATGAGAAGTAATTATTTTATTCTTGTGTAATTGTCCATGGTGATACAATCTGACCATGAAATGTCTGAAGTATGATTAATAAAAACTCAGAGACAGATATTGGGGTTCAACCTGAAGGCCAGAAAAGCAAAACAGCTGAGTAGATTTATACAGGAAATACCTGTATCCTATACATTGCTTCATTTCCTGCAGACTCTTCAATATCACTTAAACTATGAAACAACCCTGTGTTATTGAATACTATAATCTCAACTGCACAAAAATTATAAGGAAAGTATGATTAGAAAACTATGATAGTTGGAGAAGTGATGTAATTCCAAAAGTAAACAATTGAGGAATAAATTGATACAAATTTTGAGATTACCACATGCCGTGATATAGATTTTTCTTTTGTTTATGCTGCAGAAGGAAGAGAGGTGATAGATGTGATTGTGGATTGAAATATATGTTTAAGTAAAGAATATAACAGTTTTACAGAGGGATAAACATGTGGTTGGAAGGAACACTCAGTTCTATACAACACTGCTTTTTAGTTCAAGTGCCTAGGTACTTTGCAATCAATTCAGAATTAACAGCTTGGCATAAAACCATTTGTTTTAATAACTCCATGCCACTAAAAACATCTCTTTCTTACTCAGACAATTTGTTTGGCGCTATTCAGATTTATTCAAAGTGTATTAATTATAAAGGCATGGAAAATGTCATTTCCCTTCTTTCTATTTACTCTTTCTATTGATATATGGGCAGCTGTATCTAGTTTCAACCATTTGTTCATGTCTAATCGAAAGTTACTGTCCCTGATTTAGCGCCTGTCAGCTATTACATGCTGTTTTCTGCAGTATTTATTTGAATGTGTGCCTAACAAAGTCACATTTCTGGTGACTTATTATTACCAACGCAATGTGTATTTGCCTGGGTAGTCAAGGACCTGAGATGAGATATTTCATGGACCTAAGAGAAAAACCAAATAATATTGTTATGCTAAAAGAATGTAGTGATGAAATGACTCCTAGGGACATTCTGCTACACCCATAGACCAGTGTCTTCCTCAGCCATCATCAAAGAAGCTTCCTCCTTCAGTAGAAAGGAAAAAACACAGAGACCCACAGCTGAACAATGTGCAGAGGGGGAGAGACCTTGGGCTACTCAGTCCTATATAGAATGTCTCCCTCAAATCCCTCCTTTCAGGGTTCACAGAACTCTGTGGAAGAGGAGGCAGAAAGATTTTAGGAGCCAGGCAGATGAAAGACACCAAAGAAACGGAACTTTTATTCACAACAGGGCCAATGCACATTGAACTCACAGACTGTGGCAGCAAGCACAAGCCTGGTCTGCACAGGTCTAAGGCAGATGGTATCCCAGTGCTGAGAGGAAAAGGGGACACAAGTCCCTGTCCCTATCACAGAAGCTATCTTTAATGGATAACTACTCACAAAGGAAAAGCTAGCTTTCTCCAATAGAGTCTCTGTAGAGATACAAACCATACTTAAGGGCAGGCCTCAGGACCAACACTAGATGGAGTACAAATGAACTCAATGGCATTTTTGGAGGTTCTTTGTCTCATAATGTCATGTCATGGATTTTCTCCTTTTAGACCTCACAGGTCTTTTGTGTATATATTATGGTTTCTGATTTTGTGTTTTTATGGGATATCTCTATGTACAAACATGTGGGCCTCTGTGTCTAAATGTGTTTCTTCTCATTTTGGTTCTTTTTTTTTCATTTCTTTGTTTTGTCCTATTCAGTTTGTTTTATCTTATTTTAGATATTACTTTTAACTGCCTGTCTGTTTTCTAATGAGAGAAAAAGAAAGCATCTGAATTTTGGTGGGTAAGGAGAAAAGCAGGATCTGGGAAGAGTTGGGGAAGGGGAAACAATAATCAGAACATACTATATGGAAAAAATTTATTTTCAAAAACACGAAGGAGAAAAAAGGGAAAACTATTTGTATAAATTATCAACTACCTCAAAAAGAGAGCATTGGGTGAGTTTGTTGCTTTAAAAATTATTTTCAGAATTAAGTTCAGTGACTCATAAAAACATGCTAATAGAAACATTGTATAATGTATGTCATGTTCCTTTATAAAACCAAAACTGATAAGGTATTTTTGTTTGCTTGTTTTTTGGGGGTTTTGTTGTTGTTGTTGTTTTTGTAATAAGGTATTTTTTAAAAAGATTTTTTTAAAAAAATATTTATGGTCTAATGTGTCCTAATTATGAATCACCCTCCCTCTATTTCTCCCAGTTCCTCCCCATTTTTTCCTGCCACCCAGATTCACTCCATTTATGTCTATCATTAGAAAACAAAGAGGCTTCTAAGGGATAATATTAAAGTAAAATGCAATGAGATTTAATAAAACTAACACATCATAGTTGGACTAAACAAACTAACAGATAGAAAATAGTCCAAGAGAATGCACAAGAATCAGAGACACACTCATTTGTACACACAGAGATCCCATACAAACACTAAACTGGAAGTCATAACATACATAGAGGGGACCCGGTGCAGAGCCATGCAGGCCCTGTGCATGAGTCTCAGTCTCTGTGGGTTCCTATGAAATTTGATCATATTGAATTAGAGGGCCTTGCTTTTTCCTCAGGGCACTTACCTTTTCCAGTATAGTAAAAGTTTAATGTCCATTATTAGAGCATATTTAAATTAGCACTTGGCATTGTAAATTGCTTGTAATTCACAATATTCTATTTAAAAAGATTGTTTTTACATGTGAGAAAATTATAAGAATATTATTTATATAAAAATGTTTAAACATTTCATATTAATCTTATTCTTATTTCAAAATGTTGATTAGAGAATTTTTGTACACAGCAGCAAAAACTAGTATGTACTCTGGAGGAGGTGAATTTGTAAAGATAAAAACTTCTTTTCCTTTGATCTTGATTTTGTCACAGTGTTTGCTGCTTTCTTTGTTAAACCTTCATATAAAATGACTTCTTGTATAAAAATTATTGTTAGTTGTTTTTCTCCTATGAGTACAGAAGCAGTTTACAGTCTCTGGAAACCATATTAAGCTAATGTGTTGTTTGTAGTTGGAGGCTGCTTGTTCATTTCCTGGTCGCCCAGATCCAAAATTATCACATAGAAAATATATTAATTAAAACACTGCTTGGTCTATTAGCTAATGCACATTTCTAGCTAGCTTTTACATCTTACATTAATCCATTTCTATTAATCTCTGCATCACCATGAGGTCATGGCCTACCTGCAAAGTTTTGTGGGCTGCCACGGGCGTCTTTCTCCTTCAGCTGTTACAAGGCTTCTCCCTGATTCTGCCTGCTTTCCTCCTATATCTGCTGGGAATTCCCCCTTGCTCTATTCTGCTGAGCAACTGGCCAAAACAGGTTTATTCATTAGCCAATAAAAGCAACATATATATATATAGAAGGACAACACCATGTTGTCTCTTCAACGAATAGGTCAAATAGGTCTTCAATTTATTTTTATATAAAGTAAGCTTTTACTAATCCGAATGTATTTTAGTTATAGAATCAGTTGAAAAGGATTTGACATGTTCATTTCCATACTTCTTAATGATTTTATAAACACTAGTGAACTTATTTTTTTAAGACTAGGTATTTCTTTCTTCTTTGTCAGTACACAGGAAAATGCTGCAATTTATATCAAATATGGAATAATAAAAATGTTGACACTTTGAATTAAGTTTGAAACTAAATGTTTTCAGTGCATGAGAATATATTTGACAAATCAACTTCTGGTTGCATGTGCAAATTGCTGTGAGGGAAAGCAGGGCTAGGAATACTGTCTAATTTCAATATAATATTGACTAAAATATTCATTATTATGACGGGTTTATTTTCACCTTCTGTAATTCCGTTTAATCAGCTGAAGGACTGTGGATGTAAGAAAAAGGGTTCATATTTTACACCAGAAATAGCTTCTATCTGTACAGTTTATAGGCAGAAACTTTCTTATTCCAATTAGAAAATTTTTAGAAGGATTTACAAAATATTTCAAGATAAAGAATGGTTTCTCTTTGCATTTTCTTAAGTTACTTCCCTGTTCCCTTTGTCTGATCAAAGGAGAAATAAGTTTTACCCCCACCTTTAGCTAGACTTAGCCTGTATTTCTTTAGAAAAAGTCTCCCATTCAGACATCTATAGTCCACTGGATGAAGGGAGACATGATGCTATGTACTAGACATATTGACATGAATATTTGAGACGTCCTGCCTCTGAGTGTTCATGACTAAAAGGAGTAAAAGGAGATGGTAATTATAGTATCATGATCAGTACTATTCTGAGCATCAGAGCAAGATTTTAATCATCGCACACTTGGACATGGTAAATTCTTTATCAGAGATAGCGTAGGACTCAGTAGGTGGTATTTAAAGGTTTGAAAGTCAGGAGAATCTTAGACTCTAAATAGCTACCTGACCATGGGTTATCAGGGCACAGAATCTTTGGAACTTCCATTTCCTCATCTCCAAAATCTATATCTAGCTATATTTCATGTGGCTATAGTAAGTACTTGATAAGCCCATGTTTTTGGATAAGGCTTTATTTGTTTTGGGATGTTTTTGTAATTACATTTGTACTTCATTAAATAAATTTGGATCAAGCTTACCCTCCCCCAACTTCTTCTAGATCATTTCTACACCCCTAGCCTGCCAACTACGTGTTTTATCTCTCTCTTCTCTGTTCCAAAACCAAAACAAACAAAAATGAGAATCAAAACAAACAAAAAACAATATAACAAAAAGTAAAAACAAAACAAAAAGTCAAAAACAAAACAAAACCAACATGACTTTTGTATTGTGTTGGCCAACTACTCCTGGGTATGTGGCCTATCCAGTAATGTGGTTGACACTTCATTGGAGAAAAAGGATTGTCCCTTTGCCACTAGATCAATTAATTGCAAATAGTTCCTTATAAGCTGCTAATAACTTGTGGCTATGACTATAAGTATTCTGACCTATTTTACTATTATATTTATATTTCTAAGAATATACAAAATATAATAGTTAATACATTAAATGAATACAATACGTGGATTAAGTTTTCTTTTTAAAAATAATGTTGGAACACTAAAAGTATGAAATATATGTATACTAATGTTTATAAAGTAGACTTTGAAATATATGTGCATATTGGGGAAGATATAGAAAGAGAGATGGGGAAACAAAGAGATTGATTGAAATATTGAAACCTAAATACCATGAGAGAACATTAAATTTTATTCTAAATTTCTATGCAGTTAAAACAAAAAAGTGAACCAGAGTAGAGTAAAAAATATGATCAAGAGAAACGCACCCTTCCTTCATAAAGAAAAGACATTTCTTGGTACTGAAAGAGCTATAATCTGAGTTTTATATTAAAATAAAACAACATAGTAGATCATGTTCCCATTAATGTATCTAAAAAGAGTGCACAATGTTCTTCATTTCACTGCTCCATATGTGAATATTGGACAAAATGCAGGACACAGCATTGAAACATACTCTTAAAATGACTTTAGGAGGAGAAATCTGATTTTTGGAATAATTTCTATTCTGTAGACCACTAATAAGATTTCAAAGGATAGAGAAAATGTTGTTAATTATTACTGCTTTCAATGTGTCCGGTTTTCTAAGGGACCACTGATTTAAAGTCTCTCACTTGAATAATAATTACAATGAAATGCATTACACACACGCATACACACAACATACACACACACACGTTTTTTTTTTCTGTGTTAGACTTCTCAGCAAACTTGTTGGGCTTCTCACTAATTCTGAGCAAACATTGTTATCAACAGTTTATATATTAAGAAATTATAATTGTGAAATATAAATTGTAATGTCCCCAGGCTAAACAGAAAGTAATGGCTAAAACTCACACCATAGACAGATAGGAGAATTGTCAAAGATTTAGCATTCCTCTGTAAAAATCCAAGCTTAGTTTTCAATTACATAAGCCTTTTCTACAACATGATGTAGGCAGCAAAGCAGCTATAGAGCCCTTCTGATTAAAATTACTTGAGTGTATCTAGATTCTGGCTTTACTCACGGACCTGCTACAGTACTGTTGATTTCAATGCAACAGTTCCCGATGGAGCATTATTACTCATTGTGTAAACTGCTGTGTTGCATCAGGCATAACACAAAGGTTGTGCTTAGAAAATAAATAAACACGATCCTTCAAAAGTGTTCTGTGAACCATCGAGCATTATTTAGCATAGATCCTACAAGTTTAAAATGCATAATCTCAGCTCTCAAACATAACTGATCTTTTACTTTTTTTCAACTAGAAAAATACTAACTTGGGTGTGAAGCTGTAGCTAAGTGGTAGACTGTGTACCATGAGTAAAGTAAATATGACCAGCCTAATTCTTTTGATCCTTCTTTCAGTGTGATCTCTTCCCAAAATTCCATCTTGGTGCTTTGTTCCATCTTACTCTATTATATTTCTCTAAAAATCTCCTACTCATTTGAACCCAACCACTTGCTTTTCCCATTCATGTCTAGCAAGACTCCTAACTTTGGTGGGAAGAACACAAAACCAGGCAGATTTATTTTACCTAGATACCCTTATATTAGGCCAAAATATACCATTAGCACCATCCAGTTAACTACAGGTTTTCAGTCTTCTCATAAGCAATTTCAACATTCTTCTCTATCTATAACTCCTGTTACCTGGACCTTCTCTCTTTACTCTAAGCCTATGACCTCAACACACACTTTCTTAGGAAAGGTTTCAAACAAATAATAACTTGCTGCTTATCGCACCATCAAATTATGACTTTACTATGTTTTATCTTCTCTCCTACTCTAGTTTGGACTGCCTTGTTTTCTACTGAAGGATAATCCTCCTGCTGATACTGTATCTTCCAGTAAAAAATAAGTTTCATGATGTAAAATCCTGTCTCTCCAGTTTGCAGTGTACACATGTCAAATATTATAGAATATTTTACACTTACGTGCATTTTTTAAAGTTGGATGTGCGTGTGTGTGAGGCAGTGAGATAGAGAAACAAGGAGTTACATGTTCACTATATCACTTGGCTTGTTCTAGGAAATTTAGTAACCAATATTCTCCCATTGTCCTCTGATATTTTAACTGAATATTCTTAATAGATTATAGCATCCAAAGACACAATGATATACCTTCACTGGAGAAAAAGTGCCACATAACCAGGTCATCATGCAGAAAAGACAGAGTAATTATTCCTATCCTTCCATAGAAATGAAAACTGCTGACTATAACATCTCATACAGGATAAGAATAATAAGCCTATAATGCACTCACTGAGCTCTGAAATTGCATTCATTTGGAGCATTAATTTTCCTGAATTATTTCAGTTGACTCTAACTTTAATAAATGTGCATTACCTATGTTAATAATATGGAAGGAAAGAAGAATTAGTCTGGCTCCTAATCTGCACACGGAATGCTGGAGCACTGCAGTGCTAGTATGCAAATCATACAATGATTAAGTGTTCCTCTTACACACCATCCCAAAAAATGAAATTGAGAAAGACAAAATTTTCTGCATGTTATGGTATGATTTCTAAATGTTGAGTTGGAGCTGTTTAGATGACAAATTCTGGTTGAAGATCTTTAGTCAAAAATAACCCATAAACCATGTGACTGATGGTAGCTTACAGAGACATGGACAAAAGAGAGGTTTTGTGGAATCAATGCAATTAAACAAGCTCAAAGGTGACTTGAGGGGTGTGTGTGTGTGTGTGTGTGTGTGTGTGCGTACATGCACGCTACCCTAAAGCTTTTGGGTAAAAATAAAATAAAAATATATAACGGTCAGCATTCATGGAAATCAAGACTAGTTTCTTTCATAATTCTAAATTAGTGGGATGGTGGGATTAATAGAGAAGTATGTATTTCCTTCTAAATTGCTTTCTGAATGAACAGCGAGATTTCAATGAGTGAAGAATGTGGTTAAACTATGTTGTTTGACTAACTTAAAAAGGAAAGCAAAACTTCACTCTTAACAAAACCTAGCAGGTATTTCTTATGTCTTCATCCAAAACCTAATTCGGCCTAGATACTCATGAGGTATGGTTTTGGTTGTGCTAATGAAACTCCTTAATCTAAGTAAAAGATATATTCAGATCAGAAGTTTCCTTATGCCCTATTGTGATTATATATTTTTCATAATTTCAGGGATACTCTGTACCCAACTGATAGTAAAATTTTGTGTGCACATACATTTCATACTTTGGGAAGTCCATAATTTAAACAAATTTTCAAAGGGGTCCATGACCTGAATAAATTAAGGTCATTAGCTTATTGAATCCTTTGAAACTGTCTTAAGACAGCATGGTAAAATTAACCACATTTGTCTTGACTATTTCTGTTTTTGACTATTTACATCTTTCTTCTTATTCACAGTCCTCTTATATAATAAAAATCTTCTATAATCTTTTTCAGACTTCCTTTCCAAGAAAACACCTGCATTCATTAATCTTGTTTCATTGTAGGTTCTGAATTACTGCTAATAGCGTAGTTTAGATTGTTTTAGGCATTTTTTTTCATAATGTTAAATAATTAAATAGTTGGTTTTTTCTATAATTGAAGGTAGACTAAGTTTTTCAACAAATAGTATTATTATTATTACTGTCATGGTATTAGTATTACGTTTCTTTTGTGTTAAAATTCTAATAAACTATCTTAATTCAGCAATCCCTCAAGTCTAACTATGATATGGATTCCTGGAATATTGTCACGTGGCATAAGTAAAACAAATCCAGGGCTGGTAAAATTTCTCCACAGGTCGAAGTGCTTGCCCTGCAAGCCTTACCACTCAGTTCAATGCTCAGAACGTGTCAGCAGAGAGAAGATGCCAGCAAAAGTTTTTTCTTATCTCCTCAGTATGCACACGTATACACACACAAACATACACACACATACACACACATGCCTGCATGCACGCACGCACACAACACACACACACATACATAGAGAATAAATACAAAAATCAAAAGTAATGTAATTCAGAGGTACTTTAACTTCAAGTTGTTCTGTGTGTGCAAGCATGCAAGTTGGTTTTTATTTTTAAATTTTTATTTCTCCTAAAAATAAACAATTCAATTAAATATAATATAATGAAGACTTTATGATTGATCTTGATTTTTCAGTTTCTCATTATACATTGTTAAATGAAATATCAACAAAATCAGAATGCCACTGTATAAGAATGATGTCATTTTGTGAAATATAAATGATTATTCTAACACCTATCTAGCAAATCCCTACTATATGAAAAACAAAATCTGATAAAATAAATATCAAAAACTAGTTTGGTAATACTAGTTTTTGATTTAAAAAATCAGAGTAAAAAGTAGCATATAGCACATGCCCTGGATATAGTATCCAGATGCTTTTTAGCACAACAACCCTGTAATCCTTTAGCTATGGGGGCCACTAATGCTCACAGATGGCATCCTCACCTCCAGTGTTTTCTCCCATGTAACACTGTCTATGATATGCTGTCTGCAATTCCTAAAGAGGTCCTTGGCTAAGTCTCACTTATTTTTTTTGCATAGATGATTTCTTTCATGGTGGGAAAAAGTAGATATTATAGTACATGCTCCAGAGATTCCTGTAGGAGAAGCCTGAGCTCAGATTTCCAAAATCATTATTTTTTAGGTCCTGGTTTAGCATGCTTCAGTCTCTCCTTTGTGTTTTTCTCTTGAGAATAGTCATTCTTTCCACAAGTTCTTAGATGAGAATCTTTGTTCTAGGCAACCTTTTTTTATATGTATATTTCTGCTCTTTTTTTATTTTTTTATTTATTTTTATTTTTTATTGTTAAAAGAGAAATTTACATTTACTCCCCTTGTCCAGGCCCTCCCGCTCCCCCAATATCCCTCCTCCCTCCCCATGCATCCTAAAGAGGGGGCAGGGTACCCCACCTTGTGGGAAGCCCACTCCATCCCGGCCTAAGAAGGTGTACATCCATATAGACTAGGTTCCCAAAAAGCCAAGACATACAGAAGAGATAGGTCCCCGTGCCATTATCATTGGTTTCTCAGTCAGTCCACATTGGCAGCCACATTCAGAGATTCCGGTTTGGTAATATGCTCATTCAGTCCTGGTCCAGCTGGATTAGATGAGCTCCTAATAGATCAGGCACACTGTCTTAGTTGATGGGCCAGTCCCTCGCGGTCCTGACTTCCTTGCTCATCTTCTCCC
>JAQHUG010000127.1:4642716-4655191 GCA_028555095.1 Dicrostonyx torquatus | reverse complement strand
TAATGAAATGATCATATGGTTAAAAAAAAGAAAAGATATAAAGAAATAGAGAAAGGTAAAACCCAGAGTCAAAAGGTAGACAGAATAATTTAAGTTAAGAAAAACTGACTAGAAATAAACCTAGCTAAGGGCAGGTAAGCACAAGTAAGAATAAGCCTCTGTATGTATTTATTTGGGATCTGGGTGGCAGGGCCCCCAAAGCGTAATAAGAAAAAAAGCAAAAACAACCAATAACAGTTTTCTTGATAATTTTTGAAAGAGACGGAGAGGCGAGGGGAGGGAAGGAAAGGGGAGAAGAGAGAAAGACAGAGAACAAGGTGGTAGCAATTTGTGAAGGATATGGGAGTTGTCAGAGAAGGAGAAACATGATCAAAATATATTCTACTTCATAATATTTTTAAGAAAAAATATATTCTTTGGCAGTTTTATGCATACATGTGATGTGTCTTGATCATAACACTCTTAGATTACTCCTGCTATTCCTTAATTCCATCCTAAATATTTATGTTTCTTTCCATAGATTAATAGTGCTGATCTCAACTTTGATCAGACAAAATTTCTGTGGTAAGCAGCAACGTTGAGTTGATACTATTTCTGTGGCCTGGGTATTACAAACATCATAACAAAATCTATAAATCTTAAAGATCTTTTTACAACAGAGAAAATTACCAGGTTTTGGTAATACTCTGACGAGTATTAAATTATGGAGGAAATAACAAGTTAACAAGGCTGAGCCAACTGTGAAGATACTGGGTCATATAGAAATTCACCTTTTATCTCATAAGTTTGGATGTGATGTGGATTCATTTTCATTTAATTCTAGGAAGTCTTTCTTTTTTTTGGGGGGGGGGTTCGAGACAGGGTTTCTCTGTGGCTTTGGAGCCTGTCCTGGAACTAGCTCTTGTAGACCAGGCTGGTCTGGAACTCACAGAGACCCACCTGCCTCTGCCTCCCGAGTGCTGGGATTAAAGGCACGCGCCACCACCGCCCGGCTCTAGGAAGTCTTTCATTCCTTTCTTATTTCTTCCTTGACCCAGTGGTAATTCAGTTGAGAGTTGTTGAGTTTCCATGAGTTTTTAGGCTTTCTTTAGTTTGTGTTGTTGTTGAACTCCACCTTTAACCCATGGTGATGTGATAAGATACAGGATGATATAATTTTTCATATCTGTTGAGATTTTCATTATGTCTGAGTATGTACTCAATTTTAGAGAAGGTTCCATGAGGCACTGAGAAGGCAAATTCTTTTGTGTTCAAGTGCAATGTTCTATATATGTCTGCTAAGGCAATTTTGAGTCATAACATCTGTTAGTTCCCTTATTTCTCTGTTAACTTTCTGTCTGGCTGCCCTGTTCATTGGTGAGAGTGGGGTGTTGAAGTTTCCCACTATTACTGTGTGAGATTTGGTGTGGGATTTAAGCTTTAGTAACATTTCTTTTACAAATGTGGTACCTGGGTATTTGGGGCAGAGATGTTCAGAATTGAGACTTCATCTTTTTGGATTTTTCCTTTGATGAATATAAAATGTCCTTCTATAACTCTTGTAATTAATTTTAGTTTGAAGTCTATTTTGTTAGGTGTTAGGATGGCTACACTGGCTTGCGTCTTAGGTCCATTTGATTGGAAAATCTTTTCCCAACCCTTTACTCTGAGGTGATGTCTGTCTTTTAAGTTGAGGTGCGTTTCTTATATGGAGCACAAGGATGGGTCCTGTTTTCATACCCATTCTGTTAGTCTGTATCCTCTTATAGGTGAATTAATTCCATTGATATTAAGAAATATTAATGACCACTGATTGTTAATTGTGTGTGTGTGTGTGTTTTCTTTGGCTTTTGCTGGTATGTGATTATCTATTGCCTGTGTTTTCATGGGTGCAGCTAACATCCTTGGGTTGGAATTTTCCTTTTAGTACTTTCTGTAGGGCTGGATTTGTGGATAAGTATTGTTTAAATCAGGTTTTGTCATAAAATATCTTGCTTTCTCCGTCTATGGAAATTGAAAGTTTTTCTGGGTATAGTAGTCTGGGCTGGCATCTATGGTCCCTTAGTATCTGCAAAACATCATTACAGGACTTTCTGGGTTTTAGAGTCTCCATTGAGAAGTCAAGTGTAATTCTTAAAGGTCTGCCTTTACATGTTATTTGTTCATTTTCCTTTTCAACTCTTAATATTCTTTCTTTATTCTGCATGTTTAGTGTTGAGATTATGATGTGGTAAGGGAACTTTTTTTGTCCAAGTTGTTTGGTGTTCCATAAGCTTCCTGTACCTTTATAAACATATTCGTTTTTAGGTTGAGAAAGATTTTTTCTATGATTTCCTTGAATATGCTTTTTGTGACTTTGAGCTGGGAATCTTTTCCTCATTCTATCTCTATTATTCTTAGGTTTGGTCTTTTCATACTGTTCCAGATTTCCTGGATATTTTGTGTTAAGAATTTATTGGGCTTAACATTTTCTTTGAACAATGAAGCTATGTCCCTTACCATATCTTCAACACCTAGGATTCTCTTTTCCACCTCTTGCATCTTTAGTTCCTGTTTACCCAGATTTTCCATTTCCTGAATTCCCACAGGTTGTGTTTACTTTATTGCTTCAATTTCAATTTTCAAGCATTGAGTCATTTCCTTCACTCTTTGATTTTTTTTTCTTGAATTTTTTGGCTTTCTTTAAGGGATTGATTTCTTCCAATTTCTTTTTGGCTTTTCCTCCCATTTCTTTAAGGGATTTTTTTTTCATTTCCATTTTAATGGCCTCTATCATCTTCATAAGGTTATTTTTACCTGATGTCAGGGAAAGTCCCAGGAATCCACAGGGATGACCTCAGTTAAGACTCCTATCAATAATGGAGAGGGTGCTTGGACTGCCTTTTCCTAATTGTCATCAGAAAGTATTCTTCCAGTAACTGCTGGAAGCAGATGTAGAGATCCACAGCCAGTCACTGGGTTGAAGTCTGCAAGTCCTGTTGAAGGGAGAGAGGAAAGATTGTATGTGCTAGGGGAATAAAGGTTATAACAAAGGAATCCACAGAGTCAGCTGAACTCCTGGGAGCTCACCAAATATAGACCTACAGCTAGGGAGCCTGCATGGAACCAAACTAGTCCCTCTGCATGTCTATAACAGTTGTGTAGCTTGGTTGTTTGTCTTTTGTGGGGGGGGGCTCCTAGCAGTAGAATCAGGACCTATCCCTGCCACTTGAGCTGACTTTTGGAAACCATTTCCCCAAGATGGGTTGCTTCACCCAAGGTTGACATGGGGGAAGGAGTTTGGTCCTGCCTCAACTTGATGTATCATGCTTTGTTGATGTCCATGAGAGGATTGACCCTTTCTGAATATAGACAAATGGAGGAGGAGTGGTTGGGGGTAGGTAGAAAAGAGATGGGGGAGAAAATGGGAGGAGAGGAGGAAGGGAAATCTGTGGTCAGTATGTAAAATAAATGGGAAAAAATAACAAAAAAATAAAAGAAAATCAGTTATTATGAAAAGCATACCTAATTTGGTAAGTAAGGCTGCCAAGCCTAATGATTACCTAATCTGCTCTTTTATAATAAAACCTAAGGAGTCAGAAATTGAGATAAAGCCCTCAAAGCCCAAGAAAAACAGAGCAATCAGCTGTCTATGTTTTCCAGAAGTACCAGCAGTGGTAAATCCCTCCTCCTCCTTCCTGTCCCTTTTCTCCCTTTCCTAAATCCTCCAAGAGCTTTATGGTTAAACCCAGTCAGCCAATCGCTGACTCCATTCTTTAATTTGAGGTGTCTTTATTGGTACAGTGGACTGACTGTACAGACAATTCTGCAACGAGAAAGTTCTTTATTTTGTTGATATCTGCCTTTCATTACTACATTGAGAACAACATCAAATCCACAATGAACCAAGCCACATATTTTTCATAAATCATCAGTATTATATGTACACACCTCCTAAAAGAAGATGATAATTTGTAGTGACTTTGTAACCTGTTTTTTAATTGCTGTAAATATGAAATATATGATTCTAAAATCATTTTTATACCAACACTGTATAATGATTGTACTACTGAAATGAGTTTGATCTGAAGTACCCTATGTTTCCCACAGCCCTTATGGGATGACTGAGGACAGTAAGCATAGAAAAGTATATGAGTGAATGGTTTCTTTTAAAGGGTATTCATGTTTTGCAACCTCTATGTTTCCATGTGCTTCTTTTTTTCGTATCAGCACATAAAAAGGGAATGGAAAGGAGCAGTTTTCTGGATTTATAGCTTCACACTGAAGATAAAGGATAGACTTATGCCAGTATTTTTACCTTAGAACTGCTATCTTCTGGATAACAATATTTTCTCAGCCAAAATCCATATGAGAGATATTAAAACTGTCTACCTGGAGGATTCTTCCAAGAGGTTTGGATGGGGGCAATTATAGGTCACTTAAACAAAATTTTAACTCCTTCTAAGCTTTGTTTAACAAGGAAAACTTATCACCCTCAAAATAGGCAATTAGGGTCAAAAGGAGCTTAAAGCACATTCGTGCATAAAGGCATCTATCAAATTCCATTGCTGAATCTTTTCAGTGCATTGCTTTTAAAATAAGTGAGCCCAGGACGTAGTGGGTGTTAATGGAATCTGCTACTCAAATGTAGTTAAAAAAATCAAAATGCTATTGATCTAAGTAAATAATGCTCTCCTTTTGGGAATTGTATCCTTGATTTTGCACCCCACCCCCAAGATATTTAAAAGTTATTTCCCTTTTTCTCCAGTGGACTAGTTGTCATTGTATAATTAGAAGTGAACACTGTGTGTTATGATCTGATAATCTAAGTTTGGATTTCTTCAAAAGTATATCATGTGATAAAAGGAGATATGTACAAATAGTTAATTTGTAATGAGAAACTGATGATAATGATAATGAGACTGTTGCTGCTGCTGCTAATAAAATTCCTGGAATATAATAGAAAAGTTTATTAAGGAAAGGAACACCTTCCTTAAATGACTTTATTAAGAGGGCATCAAGGTGGGCAAGAATGTTTAAATGATGTCGGTAAGACTCTTAATTTTTATGATCTAGAATTTCTCCCTCGGGGGACAGAGTAAGATGAAAAATTAACTACTAGCTGCCCGACAACATGTGGTTAAGTGGAGTTCCTAGGGAAATAAGTGACAGATACTTCCAGGTTTCCCAGCAAGCAAACTGTGCAAGCTCCTATACTTTCAGACAAACCTGTCTAAGGGACACAGCACATGAGTACAGGCATATAAAATGTGTTGTTTTCATCTTACTAGGAACAAGTAAGGTTTGAAGTTTCTTTAGAGGTGGGCTGGGCAGGTATGAGATAAGCAATGACATTGGTACATGTTATATAGTTATTAATAAAGAACCATAGTTACGTCAACATCTCAAACAATATTAATTCATATTCCGTTCTAGAGTTCACCTTGGGTGTTTTATTTTCTGAAAAACATCCAAAGAAAGGACATGTGGGTTGGTAAAATTTAAGGTATTGTGTCAAGGTAATGATTATTCTAAATAATTGTGTATAATCATTTTATTTTCTCTACCCTCTGAATTTTCAAAAGGCTCTAACCTCTAAGTTTATATATAAATTAAGCAACAGTGGCATAGTCTAAGGCATAAATGTTTCACTCACAATGCAGATAGCCATACATCTTTGCCCACATTGTTCCTTCTACTAATACTGTTTTTGTCAGTTTTATTTATTTATGTGTATGAATGTTGTGCCTGAATGCATGTATGTGCACCACATGTGTTCCTGGTGACCATGGAGGTCAGAAGATAGTGATGGCTGCCCCGAGCCTGGGGGTTGTGGGTAGTTGGGAACAACAGCATGTGAGTACTGAGAAAAGAACACTGAATCCAAGTCATTTCAAGAACAGTACTCTTAACTGCTGAGCCATCTCTCTAACTCCCCAGTAATAGTTTTGTCTTTCATTATCACCAAGGACACTCCCAACTAAGCTTCAGGGCTCAACTTAATCAATGCTTATTTATGAAATATTCTTTAACTGTCCTGACTCTGCATATCCAGTTAAAGCTCTACTAACAAAGGGTCATTTTGCTGCTATTATCAGAGTTCTGAATATTTACAAAAATTCTTGACTATTAAGCAATATGTGGGATAGTCTAAGGCTAACTATGCTATTCAAAATGCAGATAGCATCTGTAGAAGTTATGTAAGAAATACTATTTATTTCAATAACTAGCCTCCAATGTGTCATTATAACTATTGACAAGATTTATTACATATAGCGTATGTATAGCAACCCCTTTAAATCTTATATCATTTAGTCATCATTTTATAGATTTTTCACCAGTGATTCCAGAAAGCAGGGCTGTTGGGAGGAAGAATGAAATGGTGATTGGAATCCTCTCTGATGGAGTGGAAATGTGAAACCTAAAAATGCTCAAAAGTCTCAGTGTTAATCCAGTATGTACAGCTGTTATTCCCCTGTGTATGCTCCCTTGCTTTTTATTTATTCTCTAAGAAAAATCTCTAGATTGACACGTTCACAAGTCTGCTTTCTTTCTTTCAGCTCATGAGATCAGTTCTCAGGACCATTTGTATCCAGTGTTACAGTTAGATTGTAGTCAACAGGAGAGAAGTTCAGTAAAACCCTCTTTGAATGGTTTTATTATCATACGAGAGCAACCAAAATATCAGTGGTGAAGTTCACTTCTCTAAGATTAAAAAAAGAAGATTTTTGATACCTTTCATGCATTAGGCACCAGGAAGATCATGGTCCAGATGTTGAAGATATTATAACAACACGGGACAATGAACTAGGTGGAAGAGGGTCTGGGTATTGGATATGCCTCCCAATCAAAGCCATTTGATCTCTATTTTACATCATGGCTGCAATTTCCCCTCCCTCCTCTTCTCCCAGTACCTCCCCCCATTGCCGTCTGTCCGCACTCCCAAGTCCACTTGTCCTCCATTTCTGTTTAGGAGCAGCAGATCTCCCATGACTATCAAAAACAAAACAAAACAAAACAAAAACAAAAAAGAAGGCATATCAAGTTTCAGTAGTACACAGCATCTCCGCATGTATTAAGACTGGGCAAGGTGAACCAGTATAAGGAATAAGATCCCAAAAGTCAATAAGAGTCAGAGATAACCCCTGTTCCCACTGTTAGGAGTCCCACAAAAGGACCAAGCTATACTGCAGGGCCGTGAAGGTTTTCTGGATATTGATTCAGTCTGAGTGAACCCGTATGAGCCCAGATTAGTTGATTTTGTATGGTTTTTTTTTGTGTGTGTGTGTGTGTGTGGTGTCCTTGACCCTTCTGGCTCCTACATACAATCCTTTCTCACCATCTTCTGCAGGATTCTCCAAACTCCTCCCAGTGTTTGACTGTGGGTCTGCATTTGTTTCTATAAGTTTCTGGATGAAGTCTCTCTGGTGATAATTGGGCTAGGCACCAGTCTACATGAATAGTAGAATGTTATTAGGCATCATTACATTGACATTTTTCCGCTACTCATTTTTGGTTTTTTTTCTCAGTCTGGGTCATTCAGCCTGTGGGTCCTGGTATTCGAGTGTCATGAATGGGCCTACTCTCCTAGCATGAGTATTAGAGTAGACCAGTCCTTGTTTCACCACTTTTCAATCTCTCGACAACCCTTAACCCAGCACATCCCGGAGGCAGGACAGAGTATAGGTGAAGGTTGTGTGGGTGGGTTGCTTTCCCACTCCCCCTCCACTTGAAATCATACTTAGTCTTAGGAGATGGCCAGTTCAGGTTTTGCATACATTATTGCTAGGAGTCTTAGCTAGGGTTAATCTCGTAAATTCAAGGGAGTTTATTTATTTATTTAAAAACCTTGTGCCAGGTTTTTACCTGCTTCCAAAATACCCCCTCCCAGCTTTCTAGTAGTCTCTTTCAATACTCCCATTCTCTGCCCCCCAACCTGATTGCTGATGTCCCCATTCCCACCAGCCCTCAGTCCACTCACAAAAACTCTTCTAATTTCCCTACTACTATTAATGATAATAGGACTGTGAAACTTAAATGACACTTAAAAGCCTGCTATAACACATACCTGCATCATTAACATTTACTGTCACTACTGTAAGCAAGACAAACAAATCAAGAATGAAGCATTGGCTTTTTTCAATAGACAGAACCCTGTTTCTGACCCACCTTTTCTCAGATACATTGATTAATCATTGTATGAACATATTGATACCAGTCATACTCTGATAAAAGATATATTGCAAAAAGTATTATATTGCTATTATAAATTAAATATACCCTCTTAGAACTGCTATGAATAATATTTTTAAATCAATCACATAGATCTAGGAAAATACTGTTTCATCTATCATACCTTCTAGACTTGTCTGTCTGATTCACTAATTCTGTGTTAATATTTCTCCCAAAGACAGAAAGGTATCAGTACTCCCACTTAGAATTTTTTGCTCAGTCTGAGCTTTGTTTATTTTCCTAGCTAGGAAGCACTTTGACCACAAGTCTATGTAATAAGTTTGTCTTTGGCCTCACCTTTAGTTAATACCATTAGCTGGGTAAGCAGCTGCCAAAGGGACTTTTTCCACCCTCCCTTGAATTAGTCTCAGTAATCCCACTACAATATTTTCTAATCTCTGTGATTGTTACACTAATTTTATTATTTCTTCTAGGAGCTGACCCTCTAGCTCACGTTTTTGTCAAATACCCTCTAAGATTTGAATATTTTTGCATAATCACATAAGATGTTTCAGGATGTTTAATATTCAGAGTACTCGTATATTGAGATAACTATGTATATATTCTTTTTGTCTTCCCTTTTAATTCACACCCCTTGGTGATTGTGTTTCTTTGCCTTATTAATTTAACAGTTCTTATTTTCATGGATTCTTTAAAATGAAGATAACTTTCTCAAACACTATTAGTGCTTTAATAGAGCTTGTTTATACAAGGCAAATCATTCTAATAACATTTGATAGTTCTAACTTTATTCACTGTGTTTTCCTATACTATTGTTTCATTGAATTTTTTAGTTGAATTCCATATTTTTAATATAGGGTTATTTCTGTTATATATATTATATTATATGTTCAATGGGTTTTAAGCTGAACTGTTTTCATTAGCAAATTATGTAACTTATACTTTATTTTCAGGATTTTGCATTCTCCATGGGTATACTACTTTTAATTAAGGATAAAGTTACTAACTTAAATAGTAAGTCAGTAAATGATGTAATGGTAATAAAGTAGTAATTCTAGTTTCTTTTGAGACTTTACTGTGACTTTAACCAGTGTAAAAACACTCTGGTCTTAAGTCAGTTTGCTTACCAGTGCTATCATTTTCCAACATAGTGAGTGTGAACTATCTGTGCATAACTTCAGAAACACATACTCTTTATCAAAGTGAAATTGCTCTTCAAGTTTATCATTCAAAAGTGTGCTTATATTCTACATTCTCAGACGAAGCAATCACTTTCAATGAGCTCATCTGGAATTTATTTTAAAATTTAAGTTATTGTATTCAATAAGCCTTCACATAAAATTTTTTAATTGGGAGAATTTATGTTAATTTCATTGATAATTAGGACTTGATGTTGTTTTTATAATAACATAAATAAAATATAAATTGATAGATTAATGAAAAGGGACATGACAATGAAATATAAAATAATACTGGAAGATACAACTTGTATACAGAAATGCCAATTACAAAATATCATTAAATCACGTAAGTAGAGTACAGATTTGGTTCTGAGATTCTGAGGAAAAAAAGCAAAATTACAGCATTTTTTTGTAAAATATATAATGTGACAATAGCTTTTGAAATTTGGGGCTGGAAATATCCAAAATACTTCTTACAAATGTATTAATAAAGGGATTGAAGCAAATTAGGAAACATTTGTCACAACATAATCTTACCAATAATTTCAGAAATATTTACCCGTGGTTTCTTTCAAAAAGATCAATTTTGGCAATAATGTCAAAACAATACTTCATACAAAAATTTATAAATATTGTAACCAATGAGATGTAATTTTACCCAACAATATGTGTCCACTTCAGAACAATGATTTACTTTATAATCGTCACTAAAATGTATATACATATATACTTGTATTAATACTTATAATACATATACAAAATGTAAGATATATTTTAATTTTATTTATATTTAATCATTTGTGAATTTTAGTTATCAGCATTAGCAAGCACTAACTAATTCATTCATATATCCTGAGGTGGTTTGACAGGGCCCATATGTATGAGTCCATATCTTGACTGAAGGTCAGAGAATTAGAACTTATTTCTGTTCCTTCAAGGTTATTGTCAACAGGTGTGGAGAATATCCAGAACTGGTATTTCAGGTATTAAGAAGTAGATCTGTTTCTACCTCAAACAAAATTCTAAGGATCCAACTAGGTTCCTACTACCTTAGGAAGATAACTATGGATT
Organism: Dicrostonyx torquatus; assembly: GCA_028555095.1. Classification (NCBI taxonomy): domain Eukaryota; kingdom Metazoa; phylum Chordata; class Mammalia; order Rodentia; family Cricetidae; genus Dicrostonyx; species Dicrostonyx torquatus. The sequence goes on along the minus strand of JAQHUG010000127.1, from coordinate 4,644,788 downwards.
TCACCCAGGGAGTGGTTTGCCTACAGAATGTTTTAGTCTAGGGTGTGAGCATTGCTTGTCTTGTTCTGGAAACAAAATATTTAACTAAGAATGTAGACCATGATTCTGCAACTGGTCTGTTCATTCCTTCTAACTTGCTAATGCAGTTTTTATCTTATTCCCTTACTCCTACCTTTTGAGGTTGGAGTACTAAAGCAAATGGAAATTAAACATGGATGATTTCAGTACTCACTGGAACTCCCTCCTGGTACATTCCTATGATTCTGTTTTATTATTTTCATTTGCATCTTCATTCTCTTTACTTGCTTTTCTAATCCCCATGCCTCTACCCTGGTAAGTGGTATCCTTGACTTCAGATAATAAGTGATTATCTGAAGCTTTAATATAGTAATGACATTCAGCAAATGTTGCCATACCAAAATTTCTGTCTAGTGAGGAAATCTTAAATAATTGGAATTGGAATGGGAATGGTCTCCTTTTGCAATACTTTTTGATCTGTCTATCACATGACTCTACTTAGATTAGATATAGAACAGTCCCTTTATTAGGCACTGTCAAATGTCCTCATGATGAGCAGTGATATATTTAAGAGGTTTGGTGATATCTTCTGAAGGCTAGGCTTTCCAGAAGGTTACTGTGGAATTTGGCTTTCCAGTATCAACATAGTCCAGATGAGAAATCGGTATGTTAGAGGCCAATGGCAGCACTTAACTTTCAAGGGAAAGGCAGTCTTTATCTCAGATGTTGATTTTCCTGGGACCCCAGGAAGAGAAAAGGATAATACAAACCCCAACTCATGCTAATGGATTATTAATGCCTTCCTTTCTGGACAATATCATATGAGATTATTAGATACTTGCCTCACTTATTTCTTTATGCCTGCAAGTTGAAATCCCTTTAAGATTTTATAACCCACAAAGGGTGACACATTTTCATTATGATGGTGCATAGCTTTGCCATCAAGTGAGTCTTCCTCTAGCTTCTTCTTCCTGCCTCTCCATTTTTAATAATGGAATCCACATTGCTTTTTATTATTCGAAGAACTTAAGTGATAGAAGTCTTTCAGCTTCTGTGTGAATAATTTATTTATAATAAGTGTAATAGAGTGTGAAAAAACAGCTTATTTGTGTCCTTTAAAAGTGTTTTCTTCATCTTAAATTCTTTTGCCAATTTAGAAAGTGAAAGTATGAAAGACATTTATTTGGTCATAATGGCTCCCTGCTCTTTACACTGAGAAGAGATAGATAAATGAATCATTACAAACGTTCTGCTGCTGCTCTGAGTATAATACTTTTGTGAAGCATCTAGTATGTTGCCCCCGTGTGATGCAAATTGAGAAGAAGTTCACCCCAGAAGCTGTATGTGAGCCGCTAGAGATGGCACGAGCAATTCCCATGATTTACTCAGCCACATTTGAATTTTGGAAAAGATTTTTATTTCATCATATTTAATTCCATAAAAATATTAAGCTACCATTTTCCTAGCCTTGTGAAACTGTCCATATAAGGAGAATGTACAAAGAAGACAGTATACATTAGAAGGGCAACCCCAGAAAAAAATAGATAGGAAGGGGAACTTACCTTCAGTTTACCATCTGCCTCTTCTGTGTAGTTGCCTGCATCTGAGATCTGTGCTAATTGTCAAAACCTGTGAGGTATTTCATTCCACACAAGTCACTCTCCTAAACTAAGGCTCACTGTGTAATGTCTAGACCCATGATTTGTTATCAATGGGCCCAGAACATAGACTAGTCTTTAAATGCCAAATCTGTGCCTTTATAGTTGGTAGATTAAAGATATTGCAAGAAGTTGATACTTTAATGTAGGACTATTTATTTCCTATAATTTGCAAACTACATTTTTAGTTAGAAGTGGAATGTTCTTACACCCACTTCTCAATGATTCTATACCCAGTTCTTTCAGACAGAAAACTCATATTTTTCCTGGTAACTCTTAAGAGTTTGTAGTGATCCCCTTACTCCACATCCTTTCAACAGAAGAATTTCGAATGGCCAAAAGATACTTAAGGCCATGTTCAACTTCCTTAGCGATCAGGGAAATGCAAATCAAAAC
>JAQHUG010000127.1:4609185-4626243 GCA_028555095.1 Dicrostonyx torquatus | reverse complement strand
GAGAGAGAGAGAGAGAGAGAGAGAGAGAGAGAGAGAGAGAGACCCTGAAACACAGAGATACAATTTTATGCAGGGACAAACACAAACACAGGGAACACAAGGGTAGATTCATGAGACAGCATTCAGGCAAATAGTCCAGACTCATACAAAAGACAGACAGAGTATGGAAGACATATAAAGGAGGAAAGAAGTATAAGAAAGATTAAGTGAAGTAGGGATGGGAGGGCAGGTTGCCATAGGAATTATGAGAAATGATAAGGAAAACTTTCAAAGAAACCACATGGAAATCTAGGACTGAGGAAGCTTCCTAAAATATATACATATGCATATATAAAAATAGTTCAAATAAAATGAAGTTACTCTATAATTAGATTAGAATACCCTAATTGTCACCAGAGGCTAGCAAATTAAAATTCAAACTCTTTGGACTTGTTGGTATATGATGTCCCATAGACTCTCAAACATTGTAAGTTATTAGAAATGCTATCTATTCTCATTTAGAACTTTGTATTGATATACTATTGATGAAAACACCACATACCTAACTCAAAAACATGGAGAAATCAAGTGGTTTTAGAGAGGAATTGTCATTCTTACTGGCTAATTCTTAGTGGTAGTAGGTGCTATATATGCTACAAGAAGAGAAACATAATCATTAATCTTACTCAGCTACAAACTCTTTAAGTTACAGTCATGAATGTCCTGGAAAAATATACCTACTGGTGCAATAGTGGCATGACTATGATGGAAGTAACCCATAGTAAGTAGGAGTCAAGGTCCACTCCATGAGACATAACCCATACTTGACACCATGAATAGAGACAAGTGTCAGGATATAGTGTAGATTCTACTGTAATTATTCTAGTAAATGGAGATAATATTAAAATGATTCCTAATGACATTTTGTGATATCAATAGAATAGCCCATCTCTTAACCTTCATCAAATAAGCTTCATCCTGCAGTAGATGGCAATTAATACAAAGAATCACAATGGGTATTAGAGCAGAGAATAAAAGAGTATGGAGTTATCAACACTCTATTTGCTGTCTATTTCATATACCAGACTCAGAAATCATATTTGAAAGGGAACAGAAAGATAGTATGAGCCAGAGGTAGTGAATGATTAAAAGAAAACAATGTTTCCTGGGCGTAACAGGGCAGATACACATATAAATTCACAGTGATTGTGACAGCATGCACAGGATCTTTACAAGTTCTAGCCAGAGGATAACCTAGCATAAAGGGGAGACTTTTACATGGATTCTTGGAATCCAAACTTATGTCTGCATAATTAAATGTGTGCATACAAAAGGAAGAGCTTTCTGAAATAAAAACAGAGAAAAAGGTATACTGTTACTATGGTCTTGGTAAATCAGAATGAAGATAGAAGATTTAAAAGGTATTTTCCTGGTAAAACTGGCAGATTTTAATGGCTGGCTAGTGCAGTGGATAAGAAGTGGTACTATTTTGGTTTGAGACTAGAAATATCATAGTCTTGGACTAAGGAATTTTGGGGGTATATTATCAAATTTGCAATGTCTGTGAGAATTCTTCACAAAAGTGTCAATTAGGTACTTGGAAGTAGAAATATAGAGCATTGTCACATTATCAACTAGCTCTGCTATTAATGGTTTGATGCCTCCAACTTAAACCTGCATTTTATTTTTTAGAATAAGCTTAGTTATAACTTTTAAAAATCTAAAATATAGTTAAAATTACAACATTGATTCTAATTTTAGCAGACTGACAATCTCCCAGGGTGTTCCCACTCTACTAAAACAGTAAGCAAAGAGAGAAACATTGCCTTTTGTGTCACATTTCAGCTTTTAATATTTCTCATTTTATTGTTCTGTTTTAGAGAAAGCAAATTCTAAATCCTCATGAATAACAATGTAGAGGGGATTCTTGATTGCACAGAGGATCAGAAGGTGATTGGGAAAATCATGATCTTCCAAAGCACTTAGAATTATGATTGTGTATCCTGCTTCTGCAGAGGTCAGATGCCTTTGTCTTTTGCCCATGTGCATCAACAAAATTCAAGTTTTGTCTTGGCATCATATTTTCAGATAATTAATTCAGAAAATAGTCATTAAATTAATTAATAAAATATTTGAATAGTTCCAGATCCAATGAGTATGTTGTAAAGATATCTGTGTTACTTATTTTTTTTCTGATATGGAAATATTCCAAAAAAACCCCAGCAACTTAAATGTTGCTGAGTCCTAATGTCTTCCTCAGGGGAGTGGGGGATAAGGCACAGTGTCAATGAACACAGAATCCGGGAGTCAGGTAGAGGGTGTACAGCAGACTCACTTATTTAACAATGGGCGTGACGGGCAGAACTTATATACCCTCTCAGCACCCAGATCTTCTGATCCGTTGACAGTTGACATTTCATGCTCATCCCTCATTGGCTAGTCACAATCAGGACCTCTGATGGTGCCTGTTGCTAGTAACTCAAGGAACACTGCTTGGCTGCTCCTTATTGACTCAACAAAGACAGGACCTTTGACAACTCCAGGCAGAATCCAGGTTGGCTTCTTTTGGCCTAGTAGGCCTTAGCTTCCTACACTTAAAGAAGGAATGTTTATTTTGACTTATAGTTTTAGGTAATGTAGTCTCTCATGGCACAGTAGATATGAAGGCAAGAGCTGGAGACAGCAGTTCACAATGTGTCCACAGTCACAAAGTAGAGAGCAATGAATGCTTGTGCTCAGCTTACTTTTATTCTGTCTGAGATGCCAGCTCATGTAATGGTATTGCCTACATTTACTGTAATGGAGATCACCTAGATAATCCCTCATAGAAAAAGGTTTGCAATGGCATTTTCAAATCTCATCAAATTGACAACCTAAATCTTATCATTATATGCACCCTTGCTAAACTTGGCAGGAAAAGAAATCACTTAATCTATGAATCCACTCCTTGATCCTAGAGACTCTTGGGCATATTGCAAAATTTGATTCAACTTCAAAAGTTCCCACTAATTTTAATAATCCCAACATTTTAAAGTTGAGAGTCCAAGATTCATCTGGACTTTTAAGTGAGAGGTTCTATAAAATCAAAACCAAATTATCTACATCCACTATACGTTTGTGGCTTTCCACAGCATGTCCCTTAGTCTTGAAATCTCTAACAGTCTAAAACATTGGTTGCAATTATCTTCTTCTTCACAACGTTAAGCACTTGTCTCTCACAATAGAAACTCCAACCCTCTGTTCCACTCTTGAGCCTTGAACTCTAGTACAAGACTCTATGATTCCATCCATTTTGAATCATACATTACTATCGTGCCAATGGAAAACACTACAATGTTCTGATGACAGTTCTTTATGGACTCTTACCACTGTGTGCAAGAGTTTTATTGTACGTTGTGTGCCACTTTTTTTTTGAACCATTTTTCCTGGGTGGCAGTTTTTAGCAGAGAGTCACTTCAGTGACATTATCAGTGTAGGCTTTCTTTTTAAGTAAATTTGTACTTTAACAAGATGGAGTCTTCAGTGGTTGGGGCCTTGCCCTCAGGATACCTTTCCTGTTGTTTCAGTGCAGAATAATCACTGTACTCATAAATAAAATTCTCAAAGAATAAAAAGAAATTGGAAGTAACATTTAGTCTGTTAATAAATCAAATTATGCGCTCATGTGTTACTTGAAGAATAAAAAGGTAATATAAAATTAAATTTATAACATATATGGTGTGTACTATACAATCTTATGCAGCAAAACAGTAAGTTCAGGCTGAAAAGGCTTTATCATTGAGGTAGGATTTCAGTTTTACAAACATGTAGAGAAAAATGTGGTAGAAAATCACCTGACACAGTAAAGAATGTGTGAAAGCATATTGAGAACTAAGGAAAATGACATATCTGTTGGATTGTCATGTTCACATGAGTAGTTCAGAGTTTGCATATAAGAGTATGCTGACTCTATAGTAGAGGCATTGACGGAAAGGATACAGAACCTTGAAAATATTGCTCAGCATTTTAAGTTTTATTTTTGTTTGTATGGTTACATGGTACAGGAGAATTGTCTGTATTCTGTCAATCATGTTTTAAATAAACGCTGATTGGCCAGGCAGAGAGTATAGGCAGGAAAGCTAGACAGGAAGTGGAAGTGAGAACAGGAAAATTCTGGGGAGCAGGAAGCTCCCTTGTCATTCCTGCACATATTACCAAAGAGGCAACATGTGAGCTGCCCGGGTGAGAAACGGTACCAGCCATGTGGCTAACATAGATAAGAACAATAGGTTAATGTCAGTTACAAGAGCTAGTAAGAAGACTGAGTTAATGGGTCAATCAGTTTATAACCTAATGTAGACTCTCTGTGTGATTTTCTTTGGGGCTTGCCAGCTGTGGGGTACCAGGTAGGACAGAAACCCCAATGAGCAGGCCCCTCATGTTACAGTTACATGCATGTGTGAGGTACATGCTCATCTTTCTTTTGGAGACAGGGTCTCTCACTGACTCAGTGATTAGGCTAGGCTGCCTGGCTAGTAAGCCCCAACACTGGAATTGCAAGCACAGGCCATCTTGCCCAACTTTTTAGTATTTTCTTCCAAGGTCATAAAATGAAGGCAGGTCCTCTTGCTTCCGTGGCAAGCACTTTACCAATTAGGCCATATTCCCAGCCCAGCAATCAAAATTTTAAATCTGTAAAAGGCAATGGAAATTGTATAAGAAGAGGTTTAAAGAACACTTACGACTTGTTAGCTTGGACTGATTGTTGTTTCAAAGTAAACATCAGCCAACAATATGAATAATGATGTACTTTTACAAAGAAGAAAATGGCACAAATATGCTAAAATACAATGAATCAGAATTGGAGGTAATCAGAATTAAAAAAAGAAATTCTGTTTATATGTCTATAGCTTTATGTGGATATATATGTCATGAAGTATTATTTAGGAGCAAAATCATTGAAAATATCTAGGATATAAACTGACGTGTTTGAGCTCCTGTTTGGGACACATGAAGCCCTATATCTATCCTCAGTTCATAAAAAGTACCTAGGACAGAATAAGCCTAGAAGTTGCCTGATATTGCTTTCTCCATTCTCCTTCCCTGACACATTTTAGATTAGGGCTCTTTCTTAATAATGAATTATACTTTATTATTTATTGAATAATTTCATTAAGGATATTTGAAGTTGCAGCTGTAGCTCACGAGCAGTGTCTATAACTGGTTAAGAACTGTATTATTTTTCTTATAGAAGCAGTGAATTTACTTGACTGTTGGTTTAGCACAGATCCTTTGTCCCAGAGGTTTCTAACAAGTGATATAAATCTGAAGTCAAAAGTGTACATATTTTAAGCTCCATATAATGTTATTGTTAAAGTTTTAATTTGCATTAATTTAATTCTCTTGTCAGTTGCCACACTCAATTGAAGCTGTGCCTAATCATGTTTTGAAAAAGAATATCAGTCCTAGGTAAAAGAAGATGAGGTTTCTTAGGAAAGGCTATCAGTGGGGCCAAAGTCCAGTCATTTTGTACCCATTGGTCATTAATTTTTATATCTCACTGAACTGCAGAATAGCATTAGCTGAAACTCAACCTTTGTATGTGGTGTCAACATTTTACAGTTTTCTTGTTATTGCATAAGGCACTGTTCTAGCAATAGATTTTTTGTTTTAGTTTTCATTTTGGATATTGTTGTTTCTAAGGAGTTCACTTACAATGTGTTTGTTTGCATCAGACATTTGGATATAGTAAAACAAAATAATATTTGGGGAAAAGTTAAGAGAACTTGAGATAACAGGCTATAGAATAGCCATTTGCCTCCTATGGTTCATTTCCTTTCAACTCTTTTAAAACCTAAGCTGTATCATGACACTTCAAAAATCCATGCAATGGCTTATCACTTTTGTAAGAGTTCTGAAAATTACCTCTAAGGCCCTTATTACTAGCTTCTCATGTCTGCATTGACTCCACCATCCCTTTCTCTTACCTTTTCATCTTAGTGTATCACTCCCATCTCAGGAGAGTTTTAAATGATGAGATGTACTTTTGCCTTTGAGTCTATACACTTCTTCCATCTAAGTACTCAGAATGTTTTACTCCCAGCTGTTCACATGATTACACACACTGCCTCATCCCTTCCATCCTTTACTCAAATATCATCTCATTCATATTTTTCATGAGTCCATATTTAAACAGCTCCCAAAGCTCAACACCCCATATCACTCTTGAGTGCTTTATTTTTTGTCCTGAAAGTTTGTCAGTTCAACAAGCTATTATTTTGCCTGTGCATCTTTCTATTATCTGACTCCTCCTAACTTGAATATGAACTCCATCACCGAAACCATCTTTTGAGTGGGGCCTCACTAAATATATGATGAATGAGTGAGAGAAACTTAATAGGCTGTATTTTTATAACACGCATATGAGCCTCAGTTTATACAACTCTTCTCTGTCTCTCCTCTCCCTCCCTTCATTCACGAGTGTAGCTGGAGAGCAATAAGTCCACAGATACTATCTTTTCCTGAGGTTGTATATCTTCCAGAGAGTCTCAGAAACAATGACAATGGAATGGCAACCACATCAGCTATATCAGAGCGTCCTGGTCATGGATGCTCTGGCTTTGAGCTGATATATGTTAAACATGGTTTTAAGGTATTGTAACTTTGGCTAGAGTGTAAGAGGCCAATATGCTACATGTTCACAGCACCTAATGTACCAATTTTTCCATATTGATCACCATGTCCCCAATGCCTTGCACTAAATCTGAAATCTATTGAGTATCAAAAAAAATATTGAATCAAGTAAAGAAAGCCAAGACCAGCCATTTTTTTTTATATTGTCACAGTCTCATAAGTTTCCTAGTTAGGCTTCTTATTCATCTGAAATCAATAAAACAGCAACAACCACTGGGTCTTTGTAATTCCACCCTTGAATTTGATTTGCACAAGGAGAACAACTTCCAGAGAAAAGAAAGTCTGCACCATTCTTTGGAAGCCTACCAGGATGTCAATGGCAAGAATGTAAGATAGTGTTGTCTTGTAAGTGTTATCACATTGTTGCATGCCAGATGCACATTCAGACAAACTGGAATGTTACCTGCACACAGTCAGACATACTGTGGAATGTTATAAGGTCCATACTCTGAAAGGTAATTAGATGCATCAAAATATATAACATATTTTGTAGCCAATAAAACTTTAGTGGATCTTATTTTCCTTAGTTAACCCTATTTCCTATCAACCACAGGTGGTTGCCCAAGCATCTCTGGTCAATGCTAATTACATATTTGCCTTAGGCAAGGGAAGTTCTGACTGTCAGTCTGAAATCAGCCTTGAGCAAAATAATTTACTTCTATCTTTACCGCCAAAGTTTCCATCTGTACATTTCTATCATCACAGTGCTTTGACACTTTTAAGATATCTTGTTGCTTGTTTGATCTTACCTATCCTTCTGAATGCAGGTTTTCAACATTTTAGACTTATTGGTTCCCATGGGTCTGGATCTTCTTTTATCTAACCTGGTAATCAATATTCCAACATTTCCAAGATTATTAAATTCAAAATTTAGTGTCCTGATATAAAGGAAAATCTCACACGAGCCTTAACTTTTTGAGATACAATAATGTTATAAATATTTTATTATTATCTTTGCAAAATATTTTAAGTATTTGTCAAAATGAATAAAATTAAGAAATATAATATTTTGGAAAAATATGAAAATATGAGATAATACTAATTTATTTCAAATTTCTTGTTTCCTTACCCAATGGGTAAAGGTTCCCATGGGGAGTCAACAAAGTCTGGCATATTCAGTTGAAGCAGTGCTGAGCCCCTCCCTCCTACATTAAGGCTCAGGAAGGCATTAAACCATAGGGAATGGGCTCCAACAACCTAGCTCATGTATCCAGGATAGATCCTGGTCCTGCTGCCAGGGGCCCCTCAGATAGTCCAAGTTTCACAACTGTCTCCCACATATGCAAGGCCTAGTTTGGTCTCATGGAGGTTCCACAGTTGTTGGTCTAGAGCTCATGTGTTTCCACAAGCTTGGTTCAGCTGTGTCTGTAGATTTCTCTATCATGACCTTTACCTCCCTTGTTCATATATTCCCTCCTCCCTCTCTTCGACTGAATTCCCAGAATGCAGCCTAGTGCTTGGTTGTGGATCTCTGCATCTGATTTCATCAGTTACGGGATGAAAGTTCTATGATGATAGTTGGGATATTCACCAATCTGTCTACAGGGGAAGGCCAGCGAAGGCATCCTCTCTGCTATTGCTAGGAGTCTTAGCTGGGGTCATCCTTGTAGATTCCTGGGAATTTCCCTAGCACCAGGTTTCTCCCTAACCCCATAGTGACTTTCTCTTTCAAGATATCTTTCATTGCTCTCCCTCTCTGTCCTTTTCCCCTCAACCATCCTGTTCCCTCATGTTCTCATTCCGCATCCCCTTCCCTTTCCTGCCCTCCCTTGCCATCAGTTTACCCAGGAGATCTCATCTAATGCCCCTTCCCAGGATAATCCATGTGTCACTCTAGGGTTCTCCTTGTTACCTAACTTCTCTGGAGCTGTGAATATTGTATGGTTATACTTTGCTTTATGTCTAATATCCACTTATGAGTGAGTACATACCGTGTTTGTCTTTCTGAGTGTGAAATATTTTTGTAAACAATATCAAAACTGGAAGAAGTAAAATTTGTGATTCATAGGACAAAATATAACAATAAATTCATGAAATAAAATGCTATTCAGAAATAAAAATGAATAAATCACAGCTCAATCACCAATTTTCCTTTCTTACAAATTCCTTTTTCTTTCCTTCTGATATTCTCTCTAGGATATGAGCTGAACAAGATAAACAGAAAAAAATGAACAGAAGCAGAAAGCATAATGAATTCTAAGTGTGATAAGTTAAAAACTATTCATGCAGAGGCACATTGTAAAGAACTTTCAGCATACACTAAATGTACCTCCCTAATAATAAACTGTGCCAGGAAAGGCAAGTTAGATTAACAGCAGGCTACTGAACAGCAAAATCAGAAAAAGAGTACAACATGAATAATATTCTAGATTGTGTACTCAAATAATATTTATTCGTGTACCCAATTGTTGTGGAAAATTATTTTAACTAGGGAAAGATATGCTACATTTATTTATGCTGCAGAATAAAACTTTAACTATGTAAAGGTGTGTTACTTTTTTATACTGCATTTGTTTAATTATGTAAAGATGTTTTGTATTTGTATCATTTTGCCTGCCTAAGGTACCTGATTGGTCTAATAAAGGGCTGAATGACCAATAGCTAGGCAGGAGAGGGACAGGTGAGAAATAGGTGTAGTACTATCAGAGAGTATAAATAGGAGGAGAAATCCAGTGGGGAAGGAAGAAGAAAAAAAAGGAGAAGGAGGAGAAAATGAGGGAGACACTGAGGGCCAGCCAGCAGATAGAAGAAGCAGTAAAAGTAAGATATTCAGAAGGAGTGGGAAGTAAAAAGCCCTGAGGCAAAAGGTTCAAAGTGAGAAACAGGTTAATTTAATTTAAGGGAGCTAGCCAGAAACATGCCTAAGCTAGTCCAAGCATTCAAAACTAATAAGTCTCTATGTCATGATTTGGAAACAGTTTGGTGGCCCAAACAAAAAAGCCTCGTACTCTCAATGATACTCATTTATCTTAATTGCCTAAATTAAGATACATATTCCAAGACCAGCATAAATTATAAGACATTTATGCCCCAATAACTTCCATTAAAAAGGATTTTTCTAAGGACTACTCTAGAAGGATACATAAAATTGGTACAAAAGACTTTCTGAGCAAATACAAAGTAAAATCAAGTATAAATCTAGGAAACACTAATATAAAAGTTTATCAATAGTGCTAGAATTATGAGAATTCCATTTAATCTAATAAAGTGAAAGTAAATTTTAATATTGTGCTGTTGAATATACTGTCAAATTGTCACAACCTAGAGTCACATGGATACAGAAAACCTCAAATGTAAATTTGTATCAGTCAGGTTGCTCTATACCAGTGTCTGTGAGAGATTGTCTTGATTTATAATTGATGTGAGGGGTCCGTCCAGTCGACTGTTGACAACACTATCCCTATGCAGGTGAGCCTAGACTATATAAGAAGATGAACTGGGCATTACTGCCTGCTAGTAAGAACTATTCATTCATTGTTGCTGCTTGTGTTCCTGTTTGAGTGCCTGGTCTGACTGCACTCAATGATGGTCTTTGAAATAGAAGTGCAAAAGGGAATAAACCCTTAGGTTCCTCAAGATTTTTTGGTCAGAATGTTGTATCAAAAAAATTCTAAAGTGAAATTAGAAAAAATTATGATCCAAGGTCTTTATATGATATATTGAAGACTTAATTTTTCATTTGAAGTTATTTAGTAGTTAATTAATGTATATGATAAAATTTTAGTGTGAAATACAATAAAAGAACTAAAATTAGCAAAATTTTAAAGTCAAAAATGGATGAATCCTTAATATTGTAAAATAAGAAACAAATTTCATAAGTATAATAAATAGAAAATAGTAAGATAAAAGAAACAAGTCTACATAATCAAGAAAAGCAGTAAATGTGATAAGCTTACTAATTGATAACATATTATTATACTTGATAAAATCAAATACTATTAACCAGACATAGAGCTTTCTTTTTTCCTAAGAAATGTATTTTTTAATGCTTTATAAATAATATAATTCAAAGTTTCCACTTTGTTGTAAGAGGTGAAGGCTGTGTCCCACCGCTGCCCAGCTCCCAGCCGCTCCAAAGCAACACAGAGAAACCCAGTCTCAAAAAATAAATAAATAAAATAAAAAAAGAGTGAGAGACCTAAGAAGTTTGTTGTAAGATTGTGTTTACTCATACTGTAAATAACTATATCCATAAAATCTTACCATTATGCTGTCCAAAGGTGAACTGAACAAGGACATCACCAAGAAACATGCTAAAGTGATTGGGGAAAATCCCATCAAGTCCCAACCCTACATGAAGAACTGTAGGCGACCAAGGAAGCTTACAGAGGTGATCTTGAAAGAAGTGATCGTCCCCAGGGTAATTGGATGTCCAGAGTCAAATGGTCAGTGCCGTGCTGCTGGCACAGCCCGGATGATGAGACTTGCGGGGGGAGGGGGTGTGTATGCCAGGAATGAGACACAATAACTCCCCCTGTTTTATTTTAAAGGGTGCCTGTCTTTGCCTGTCGTAGGGAATAGCCCTCTAATATTCCATGTCTTATGTGGCATCCTGCCCCCAATTATTGCCCTCTGTGGCTACCCAGACACATCCATTAAGATCATTTTGAATGTCTAAAGCATTGCTAACTCTTTGAACTAGCTGGTTGACAGTCTCAGCCAACTGCACAGTCTAGGAAATAGCAATTCTGGCAGCAGTAGCTGTGGTGGCAGAGATAGCAATAATGGCAATCACAGTTGCGGTGATTCCAAGGTCTCCCTTCTCCCCGTCTTCTATGGTCCAGCACTTGTTGCCATACTTGCTGATACTCCTGACACCACCGTGGTGTCCTCCAGGCCGGGCACCGACTAGGCCATGGCAACATGCCCTTCACAGCTTCCTAGCAAAGCTCTGCCCCAGCTGCCTTCTGGCCCCATATACATTCTCTCTGAATCCAAACTGGTGCATGGAGCGGAGTAGAACTCAGGGAAGCAGGCTCACTGTTTCTGCTCTGAAACCATTGAAGGGGTCCCACTTTAACAATCTATTAGGGAATTTGGGTGTCATCAACCTGTCTGGCTACTTCCTGCTGAGCAGAGGTGCGGCATTCTGGGTGGGTATTTTACATCAACATTTCAGGGGGTCTTGGTGACTCAAACCACATAAATTTGCAATGAATCCACAGGTTCTCATCCTCTGTGGAGACAAAAGCAGAACCTCTTTTCCAAAGCATCAAATCTTTATGCCCATATTTTAAAGTCAAAATACCTTTCTTAGCAATTCCCAGAATCAAATGTCTTTCTCCACTGTAGAACGCAAAAGACAACACAATCAATATAATAACATACATCTGTACACATTCTATCTTCCTGAGGCCCTCAATTTACCCTCCTGCCTCCTCTTTATTACTTCCCTTCTGGCCAGTCTTCTGGAGGGCATCCCTCATAGCATCTCTGGGAATGAAGGAACACATACTCCTTTTAATCTGACTTGGCTTGTTCCAATCTATGAATCAACTCTGAGAACTGCCTTCATTGTGTGACATAGATTTAGGTATGTTATGTTTTCATTTTCATTCAATTATAAAATTTTTACTCCATTTTCAAGTTTGATTTTTTATAATCTTTTTTTTAGTGTTAAAAGAAAAATTTACATTTACTCCCCTTGTCCCAGGCCCTCCAACTCCCCCCCACCCCATCACCCTCCTCCTGCTTCCTTAAGATGGGGTAGTATACCCTGCCCTGTGGGAAGCCCAAGGCCCTGCCTGCTCCATCCCGGTCCAAGAAGGTGTGCATCCATATAGAATAGGTTCCCAAAAAGCCAATACATGCAGAAGAGATAGGTCCCTGTGTCATTATCATTGGCTTCTCTGTCAGTCCCCATTGGCAGCCACATTCAGAGAGTCTAATTTGGTCATATGCTCATTCAGTCCTGGTCCAGTTGGATTTGATGAGCTCCCAATAGATCAAACACACCGTCTCAGTTGGTGGGCCAGTCTCTCATGGTCCTGACCTTCCTGTTCATCCTCTCCCTCCCTCTGCCTCTCCACTGGACCCTGGTAGCTCAGTCTCTTGCTCTGATGCAAATGTGGGTCTCTGGCTACATCCCCATCCATCATTTGATCTTGACCTTTTCACTCAACTACAAGTTGTTCATTTTCTATGTGTTATTGGAGACTGCTCATTAGTTTCCCAGCTGACAAGACCTGAATAAATACATGGAAAGTATATAAATTCCAACACTACTTGTCCAATGACTGTAGCATATTCCTAGTTAGCTCTTACATCTTAACACATTTCTATCAATCTGTGTATCACCATGATGCAGTGGCCTACCAGTAAGTTTCCTAGGGTACTGGCATTTCCTTCCCATTTGGCAGCTACATGGCATCTCCTTGACTCCACCTACTCTCTCTATACATCTCTGTTCAGATTTCCTGCCTGACTTTCTTCAGATTTCCCATACTCTGCTAAGCCATTGGTTAAAACAGCTTTATTAATTAACAAATAAAAGCAATATATATACAGAAGGACATCCCATATCATCTCCCCTTTTCTGTCTAAATAAAAAGTAAGGTTTTAACTTTAACATAGCAAAATTAAATATAACAAAAGAGTTATTAAGCAAGAACTGCAGTTATAATATTTCTTGCTGAGTCTAAAGTTTTATATCTAATTTATCTTTTGTCATAACAAAGAAAAACTAAAACTATCTATCTTCAACTCTTCAAAGACCTGAGAAGGATATAATATTACCTAAGCAAATAGGAAGTGCATTGTAAGCAACTTCTAAATTTCCGAAATTAACAAACACAACTTGCTGCCTGAATAGTCACCCAAAGTTCTTCTGTAATATTGGGGCTTCTATCTTTAGTCTACAGGTCCATAGTATCCAGCAGACTTTTCCATGAAGCAGGAAATTTGATGATTTGTTCTGTCTTAGAATGGCAAAGTTCATTAATTGCTTTCTTCTGTGACCTGCAGAATGTCTGGCAGTTTCTTCTGTGAAGCAGGAACCCAGATGGATTATCCCATCCTTTGGAAAGTTCAGCAGTCACTTCTCCATGGGTAATACAGTGTACCATAAACAAGTCGCAGCAAGAGCAGTTTTTTGCCCAAATGGCTAGCAAACTCCATAAGGAGTCTCTTCAATGCCCATCTTCCTCTTGAAGTAATTGGTGCTGCCAGAAGCAGAACCTGTTTTCCAAAGTAACATATCCTTAGACTCAAATTTTGAAGTCAAGATACCTTTATGTTGCTTTAACTCAGCAGTCCCCAGAACCAAATGTCTCTCTGCAGTCAAAAGTATTCAAAGAAAACCCAATAATAGGCATAATTGAGACTCTCTGTATATATTCCATCTTTATATGGCTTATTTTTCTTTACTCCTTTGATCTATTTCTATGCATTCTTTCATATTACTTTTATTGTCTCTTTAGAGACTTTACTTCTTTTTAATACCTTTCTATATTCTTTTTTCTTTTTTCTCCCAAGTCCATGTACATTTTTAAACACACTGTGTCTCTTTTAGAGGTCTTTTATCTGAATCTGTCCTATTGTCTTTCTAAACAAGGAGCATTTTAAGATGGTAAGCAGTGTGATTGCAGAAGCCCTGTATGCTGGCTCTGCCTCTCTTGGCCTTTTAATATGGCAGAGGTACATTTATCGTCAGCCCTGAGACTGCTGATTGGGAGCTGTACTCACCACTTCAACTTTGGGAAGCATCATGTAGCACATAAAGCCTTTTCGTCTGAGTAAACACTAAATCTGCCATGCAGCATGATGCACAGCCTGGAATGGTCTCTGCATGTAACAGCAGGAATCTGCCATGCTTTCCTGCTTGTGCATGCCTAGCAAAGCCAATCCAGTTACTTGCCCAGGTCGGAGATGCTGAGTGCAGGCATGCTCTCCTCTACTTTCTACCTAACCCTGAGCAGGCATACAAGCACACAGAATCAAAGTGTGTCGCTGGCCAGGCAGGTTAGCCCCAAATGTATGGGTGCTATTTTGTTGGTGTCCAAAGGAGTTCCACAATAGCCCAGAATATAGTATAACAAAGGTTTTTTTTTTTTTTTTGGTCTGGGGATAAACTCACAGAAAGAGTAACAATCTGCAGTCCTCTGTATGCACTGGGAATTGGAACTGAATCCAGCAGCCAAGAGGCCTGTGCATGCTTTCCATCTGCATTTATAATACATGAGAACATGCTCAAAGTGGCCTGGTGTCTTGGCTGAAAGAATTCCCACAGTATCTATGAGTGTGAATATTCTTCTGTTGTTAATATCCAACTTTAATACATAATGTTCTACTAGGCTTCATGGTGGTATCTCAATTTTCTTATATCTTTTTAGGCTTGCTTTGTGCCTAATTACATAGTCAATTTTTGAGAAAATTCATGAGCTTCTAAGAAGAAAGTATATTCCTTTGAAGCTGATCCATTTGATTTATGATATTATTTAATTCCTCCATTTCTCAGTTTAGTTTTAGAATGGATGACCTGCCTATTGGCAAGAGAATGATAACTAAGTCACCCCATTACAGCATGAGAATCAATATGTGATTTTATTTGTAGTAGTACTTCTTTTATTAACTTAGCTGCTCTTGGTTTTGGAGCAGTAATGCTAAGAATTTTAATATCATCCTGGTTGGTTTTTCCCTTAATGAGTTTGCAGTGTCTTTCCCTATTTCCTTTGTTCAGGTTTGGTTTTACATTTATTTTGTCATATATTAAATAGGCTACACATGTTTGTTTCTTGGGTCCATTTGCTTAGAATACACTTTTCTATCCTTTTACCACATTTCTTCTGGTTGGTGACATATATTTCTTCATGGCAGCAGAAATGTGAATTCTATTTTCTAGTCCATATGGTTGCTCTGTGTCTTTCTATTGGAAAACTGAGACCATTAGAACTGAGAGTTATCAAGAAGCAATGTTTATTCATTCTTGCTACTTCATTGTTATGATGTGGGTTTTTTCTCCTCATTTGATTTACTGTTCTCAGATTGTTTATTCCTATTTCCTGGGTGCAGTTAACCTCTTCAGACTGAAGTTTTCCTTTTAGTACCTACTGTACACATGGACTTGTAGATAGAACTTAATTAAATGTGATTTCAACATGGAATATTTTTTCTTATTCTTTCAATTATAGTTGATAATTTTACTAGATAATATAGTCTGAGCTGGCATCTGTGGTCCCTCAGAATTTTATAGAATATATGTCTAGGCCCTTCTCTCTTTCAGAGTTTCACAGAAAATCTGCATGCTATTATAATATGCCTACCTTTAGATGAGTGTTGGGAGATATTTGATCATACTGTGAACCCTAAGAAGGCATTTGCATTAATTAAATAGAATTATCCCTGGGTCAGGAGACTGAGTTAGCAACTAGGTGACAGAAAGTAATCATAGAGCATCAGAAGGCATCTGGAAGTGATAGATACACTGGAAATAGTGGAAAAGGGTTTTGGGTGGCCTAGCCTTTTCTGCTTTGGAGAGCAGAAGGAGCTTTTGGGAAGACACCATTAAGGAGAAAAAGTTAGCTAGGTGCTACTCAGCCTCTCTGAGCTAGCACAGTTTCACCCTAGCCATTAAGGCTCGAGTTTTATTTGTAAATAGAACAATGAATATTTAAAGTTACCTTTATTGGCAGTGGCAGAGCCAGTGCCTGTGGGAAAAGAATTCCTTCCAGACTGCAGCCTGAGTGGCCAAGTTTCTGCCAGAGAAACAGACTGGTAACTGTGATGTTGCAATTGTTGGCTGAAATAGCAGTAGATTAAGGTGCAGCTACCATGCAGAAGACAAAACAGCATTTGAGACTAGATATTTTCTTCTTGCAGTTTTTAATCTCCTTTCTTTGTTCTTTCTTTGCTTATGTGTCCTGTGAAATTTCTTTTCTCTTCCATTCTGTCTGATGTTCTTTGTACTCTTGTGCCCTGATAGAGACCTTCTTTTGAATGGGAGAAACTTTATTCAATGTTTTTGTTTAAAAATAATTTTGTACCTTTGACTTGGGTTTCATCTTGTTCTTCTGTATCTACTATTTGTAAATTCAAAAAGTCTTTTCCAGTGCCATTTAGTTAAAGAATAGTTCCGGCATGCGAGGTCAAACATGGCTGCCGCAGACTCACAACATATGGAACATGAGACTGAAAAATAATAGCTCAGAATGTTCCAGAAGAAGAAGAAGAAGAAGAAGAAGAAGAAGAAGAAGAAGAAGAAGAAGAAGAAGAAGATGATGATGAAGAAGAAGAAGAAGAAGTTTCCTTTGAGAGTTTTCCCTGCTGCTGATAGAGGTTTTTTCTTCTGCCTTTTGATTCTTGAACTGGCGAGGGGAGGAACCCCTATCAAGACCCCAAGATGGGACCTGGTCTGGTAAGTTCCTTCCAGCCCAGCCAGTCAGGGTCCCGGGGAGTGCTCTGGTGGCACCC
>JAQHUG010000127.1:4574525-4602432 GCA_028555095.1 Dicrostonyx torquatus | reverse complement strand
GGGGGAGGGTGCAGGGGTAGTGGGGGAGCAGGAGGGCCCGGGACAAGGGGAGTAAATGTAAATTTTTCTTTTAACAATAAAAAAGAATAGTTCCTAATTTTTCCTCTATCAGATTAAGATAATGGATCTTACTTTGAGGTCCTTAATCCTTTTGAAGTAGAGTCTTGAGGAGGTGAGAAATAGATTATCAGTCTTCTAAATGAGCAGGATTTGGAATTGATAGTGAAAATATCAGCAATAGCATCAAAAGTGAGAAGACAAATTCTTTGACAAGTATCCAAATTAGCTGTTTATTGTTTGCTTGGAAGAAAGAAGGTGAGCCACATGGTTGATTGCGGTAATAATGTGCCCTTGAGGAATTATACTAGGCAGTTGATATGCCAATGAAGTACATGAGTTGTAAAAGAAAAATATCATACTGAAAAGAAAATGGTTATTGAATCTTAATGATTGCATATAATTGTAGATATGTATACTGATAATATATTATAGTTTTGGTGGTATATGCAAGATAATGGGGTGCAGAGGAAATGGAGTTCAATTTCTTTTACCCAACATCTTCTTTGATTGGATGATAGTCCCCAAACTTTGTAAAAACAGTTTTCTTCCTGGAGTAGGAGCTCATTCCAGTATTTTTTAGGAAAACAGAAATAAATAATACTTTTACCACTTGTCTATCTCTAAGCCTTTATTTTATTACAATTTTGTAGTTTATATATTTTTCATATAAAACTGGCTTATAAATTGTAAACTGTGAAATTATAGAAGTTTAGAGAAACAAGGAATCATCTGTGGAAGAACAGAACAGATTTATTTATCATAAAGTATTAAAACTGATCCTTAACATACAGTATGACATTAGTAATTGGAGCCAAGAGAATAGATGCATTCTCTGAAATAAAAATGTAGAGAGGGAAGTTGGTAAAGATAGAGACTTAGAAATTAAGTACTGTCTATCACAAAAGCTTGAGGCCAGAAATTAAAAAAAAAGTAGTAGTGGAGAGTTGTACCATATCGTGCCATAGAAACCAAAAATTTAACAGATACAGAAGTGGTAAGTAAATAATGTATAAGACCACAGACAGAGTAAGAGCAATGTGGAGTGTAGATAGCTGTATGACTTTTGACCCTGGAGATGAATACATATTTTTAGTTATCCAGTTTGATTTTGTTCTGCTGTTTTGGAACTTTAGGTAGGTTGTATAATTGTCACTGAACAACCTAGCAGATGTGTTTCAAGGCCAAGGATAGCTATGAATATAAGCCAACACAAACTCTTAAGCCTGCTTAAAATGTTGAATGCTTTGTGTGTAGAGGTGGGTAACTCAATAATGCTATTTGTAAGTATAAACGTAGTAGATGACAAGGCCATGTTGCCTGATTGAATAACTAAAGGGGAAGAACTTGAAAATTGCATGAATAAAACAATAAATAATTACTATTCCTTTTCAATTACAGGGATACAAATTTGAAAATAAGAAAGTGTGAGACATCTTGAGATAACATCAGTGGCCATTGAGGAAAGTGAACTCATGAAACAAGAATTTAATTACTATAAATAATATGAGTAAATGTTTTCTGCATCAGTAGTCACCAGGGTGCTACTTTGGTCTTAGGCTGCAAAGGCAGTCCTTTTACAAGGACTGGATCATTTGGGACCAGAATGCACCAGTAGGCAAAAATTCCTCTTGGATGAAAACATTTGGTGCCTGAAGTTAGTCTTCTTTTGGCAAGAAATACAAAGACTGCACCAGATCCAAGCTATATGCAAAACTTAAAAAAAAATGTTTAACAATAGAATTTCCCTGGTGAGGGAGGGTTGAAGAATGAAAAGGTAGCTGAAGAATGTATCAGATCTCTGGAGGTTTTCCATGATGCAATCATCCCCAGGCTGTAATCATCCTCACTGACCCCACACTGGGCTGTGTTTCTGAGCACTCACAGTACTTTTCATCAGCTTCCTCTTATTTAGCAGACTTCCCCATTTGTGATACATTGTAGAGGCTAATTATCTTCCATTTATCTATGCAGACCTGCATTCGCCATTTATTAGTCCAGAAACATAAATGATGTAAATCCTTTTCTATCTGACAGTACCACCTAATTATTTCTCATTTGTTTTTATTCTCCCTCAATTTAGCATCATCTGCAAAGTTGGAAATTACATTTTCATATCATAATTAGGACTCAAAGAACCTCAGAGAAACTGCCTAGTGAATACACATCCCTTTCCTTTTTGTTTTGTTAGTGAATTTGAAAGTGAAAAAAATAAATTGGGGCTGAAGGAAAAAAATAGAGTGAAATATTTTCTGGAATAAAAATAAAGTAACAAAATAGAACAACATAGGAAGAAAAGCTTTCAGCATTACAATGCAGAAGCCAAATTATCAAAGAGAAGCCATTGGTACTTCTGTTCTTTGCTAGGGAGAATCATCTAAGATGATCCATTCTGTGCTTTAGAAGATCCCTAAGATGATACAATGTTGTGACTTGCATAAAGATTTTCCTTCAGAAATCGCAAGGTTTATTTTTATATAAGATAACAATTTGGAAGAAATAGAATGACAGTGGGTCAGGTAGGCAGATTTGGTTACCACTTGAAGAACTTACATGCACAAGACTGAAGGAAGAAGCCTAGTAAAAGGGGATCTTTGAAAGAAGATTTAGAAAATTCTTAGTTATATCTCCTGTAAAGTATTAACCCCTGGGAGCAGCCTCTCTCAATCACCATTTGGAATCTTTATCATCCAGGTTTCTTTCCATGCTGTACTAAACTAACTTCATCTGGATTGAAGCCACCTAGATATTTTTTCTGGACTTAACCATTCATTTAAGATTAAGCCTTCAGTAAGTCTATATCCCTGTATTGCAAGATTTTAATTGGTAACTTTGGATACTTTTGTCTATTACTCATTGAGACTTTTGTATGTATATTTGTCCTTTATAATAAATTACTTCAAATTCTCAATGATAGGATTATATATTGGTTATAACAAACTAAGTTGTAGTTTTGTAAGAAACAATCCCCAAATATCTACAATTTCAAATAAGGGTGCTTATTTCTTGCTCATCTTGCTTATCTATTGGTCTTGTCTGTGGAAAAATATACTGATTATCTTTTGTTGCTGACCTAGTTTCATGAGGAATTCTAGATATTTCCTTCTATAACTTTAAACGGATGGGAAAATAAAATAGGGATTCATGCTTTGATCCAAAAGTTTCTATCCATAAGGGATATTGCTTTTGTTGCCATGAAATTTTACTAGCCAAAGAAATTCTCATGGTCTTCCTCCAGTTCAATAAACTGAACAACTTTTTCCCTAAAGGTAGGGCCTATGAATATCAGTGCATAGTAATGTCCCAAGTGGTGCTTTTTTTCTTTGTATTCTTTGGTAGAATAGCAAGAATCTCTATATATAATGTCCACCAGAAAGACCAAAATGCAGCTAGTCAGTCAATGGAGTATAGAAACCTTTTTATATATAAATGTCTGTGTGATTAGGGTTATTCATGTGGAGGCCAGAGCACAATATCCCTCAGGAATACCATCTACCTTCCTTTGAAACATGGTCTTTCACTGACCTGGAGCCCTTCCATGAAGTAGAAAACCGCACTGATCATCTTGTCTTTGCCTCCCAAAACTATAAGCATGCACTTGACATTTTGATTCATGTTTTCATGCTTGTCTGGAAGCCTTTTACTTTTTGAGCTATGTTTCTATTTCTTAGTATCTTTTGTTTAAGACTTGAGTCTTCAGCAGATATCTTCCAGGTACTTTTTCCTCCATGCTATTATATTATCATTCTGTTCTGAACCATGCTTCAGTTTTGTGCAATATGAAAGAGATCAACAGATGCAAAGCACTTTGTGTAAACACACACACACACACACACACACACACACCACATATATACATACATAAAAGTCAATAAAGTTAGATTTTATTCTTCCTCTATTTTAAGGAATTAAACATAGGAAACCAAAAACTTGGGAAACAAAAGCAAAAAAAAAAAAACCAAGTAAAATTATATCAACCAAAAGAGCTTTTTCAGAATAAAGAAATTACAGCAAAAAAGATATACTACAGTTTGAAGAAAGTATTTTAAATTCATACACGTTAAAAGATATTAATATCCAAATTATACAAGAAACTCACAAAATTCTGTAGCAAAATAAAAAAGTATACTTAAAATTGGCAAATGACCTGAATACATGTCTCCAAAATGAATAAAAATAGTCAACAAGTATATGAAAATTGCTTAACATCATAAATCAAGGAGATGCATATTAAATCCTAAATGTGATACAGTCTCACAGGTGCTAGAAAACTACTATAAAAATAAATAAAAAACAATAAACCACAGAAAAATGAGGTAAGTAGATGTTTGTAGAACTGGGTATCAGTGTGACTGGTGTACACTGTTGTGGGCATATAGGTTGGCATACTGTTTGTGGAAAGCAATATAAAGGTTCCTAAATAAATTAAAGTGTGAGTTCATTTACATACCCAGAAATTTGTCTTCTTTTCATTTCCAAAAAGGAAATGAAATCATCATCTCTTGAAGTCACATATTGCTAAGGTGAATATAAGGATGTAACAAGTAGGTTCTGCCATCTACAATAACATGGATGAAACTAGAGCACCAAATTGAGTGAAGTCAACCAGAAAAAGAAGCAAATGCTATGTAATCTCAATCTAGCAAAACAGAAATCAAATACATAGAATTGTAGTTGCAACATGCACATTGGGAGATCTGAATATGGAAAATGAAAAGAAAAGACATAAGTTAAAGGACACAAAGCTATATTCCTGTGACTGTCTAAGTATAGAGGTCTAGAGTACAGCACAAGACTTTATTTAATAATAATGTTTGGTGTATAGGAAGTGTGCTGAGATAATAGTTTTTAAATACTCTTGCTACAAAAGGAAGAAAGGAGGTAACTCTAGAAGATGTGTTGATCTCCTTAGTTATAGTAATTACAAATATTGAACATTGTATACTAGAATTTTAATTTTAATAAAATGGACAATTATATTAGTTTACCTTTGAGCATCACTATATTGAATCTCTTTAGTTTAGTATTTTAAAGCTAAAACACTTAGAATTTTTTCCTCTATAATTCTAAATCCCTGGTACTTTCTGTATGTGCTTTTGTGTAGCAGGTCTGGACATTTATTTTACCACTACCAGACAGGCAGCCAACAGGACTCTTTTTCAGAGAACAAAATTATTGAGAGGAAATGGGGGAAACATGGGGAATTTTCAAATCATCTTTAGAAACTCACAAACTAAATCTTAAATAGGAGTAGACAAGGCCTACTTTCACTTTGAACTGGAAATGACTTTAATCAATAGTATAAACAAATGGAAGAAAGAGCACATGAGTATGAAATGAACAAGGCAATTTACAACATAGACTGGTTTCTTATTATGAGTTCCCCATTCTTTGATAGTTGTTGAAATGCTTAATTTTCTCAACTTTGTTAATTCAATCTCATGTTCACTATAGTTTTGCTTTGAATATTGAAAGCTCTGCCTTTTGGGAATCGTTGAAATCACTGAGATACTGAAAACTCATGTTCAATATTTAAAAAATAAACAACTTTTTCTTTATCCCTCTTTCCTGTAAAATTTCAACCATAGGCTTGTCTCATCCTGTCCATCTCAGTGTTCCCGAAAGGGACTTAAAAGCATAGGCAGAATTTATAAGTGTCAGGATTCTGTCTGGATAAGTGACTGCCCATGCAAGGTTTTCATCTGCCACCACAGGCTCAGGGCAGAATGAGGTCCGGCATGTTAGAACTACTATCTCCCATGGCTTGCATAGACTTGGCCTTCAGCTGCCTGTGATCATAAACAATAGCTTTGGCCATAAAAAGTGTGTACCGCTGAGCTGGCTGCTGCGTTTTGTCTTTTGGAGGGAAGGTATAAACAGAGTAGCAAGGTCTTAAAAGTCTGTGCTATGAAGTAAAACATGGATGCATGTATTCTTCAAAAAATCTCAAAAATTCCATGTCTGAAACAAAGGAAATATAAATATTCATATATACAGAATTTTAAAATATACTGCCCCCAAACTTTTTCAAGCTTTTGCATTTAATTATGATTTAGGCAGTTTTGTTTTGTTTTTAACCTACTCTATGTAAGATTCTTTAAGACTGAAACAAAGAGACTAGAGTTTTTAAAAAATATATTATTTATCAAGAATTTTGGTGTGGGAGAATTGTCTGTATTCTGTCAATCATGTTACAAATAAATGCTGATTGGCCAGGCAGGAAGGATAGTTGAGACAACCAGACGGGAAATAAAGGTGATAACAGGAGAATACTGGGAATGAGGAATCCCATTCCTCCCCAGTCCTCCCCAGACACCGAAGAAGCACGATGTAATCTGCCCCACTGAAAAAGGTATTGATCCATGTGGCTGACACAGATAAGAATAATGGGTTAATATAAGTTATAAGAGCTAATACAAAGCCTGAGCTAATGGGCCAATCGGTTTATAATTAATATAGATCTCTGTGTAATTTCTTTGGGGGTTACTGGCTGAGGGTACTGGGCAGGACAGAAACCCCAACCAGCAAGCTGCTCCTTCATGTTACAGAATTCAGTGGTAATATTCTAGAGTTAATCTAGTTTCCAATAATTACCAAACACTTGATATGCACATAAAAACACAAAACTTTTGAATTGAAAAGCACCTTGGCATTCATGTGATCCAATGCACCCACTCTACTAGCAGGGAATGAAAGCTCAGGTAGTAAAAATACTTGGCAAATGTTACTAATTTTTAGAATTGTAGACTCAGAAATCTTGACTTTCTGATGTTTTACAAAAACAACACTAGACAATCATCTTCAAATATGTATTTACTTTAGAAGATGTCTTTGATGACTCTTGAAATATAATTCTTATACTTGCTTAAAATTACTAAGTTTTGAAGCAGAGATCATAATGACCATTAAGTGATTCTCAATGTGTATTAGTTGAATATGCAACTGCATCCAAAGTTAAGCAAAGAGAGTTGATTTCAGGTCAGTCATAGATCGTGTACTTAGAGTGTGTCTTAGTTAGGTTTACTATTACTGTGGAGGGACAGCATGACCATGGCAACTCTTATAAAGAGAACATTTAATTGGGGTGACGTACTTAGAGTTTCAGAGGTCCAGTCCATTACCATCATTATGGGTAACATGGAGGCATGCCAACACATGTGATCCTGGAGAAATAGACAACTGTCCTACATCTTGCAAGCAACAAGAAGTCAACTGACTGTCATACTTGGGGAATTTGAGCAAAAGAGACCTCAAAGCCCATTCTCCACAGGTACACACTTCCTCCAACAAGGCCACACCTTTTAATAGTGCTCCCCCACTTTGGGGGCCATTTTCTTTCAAACCACCAGAGCATGTATGAATGAGGCTCTGAGTTCTATCCATATTACCAAACACAAAAACATAAATAAGAAGCATGGTAACTGGAAACAAAATTAAGCTGACGTTTGTAAAGTAATGCCACAAATGTGTTCTCGAAGCTTTGTTAAAGCACATGTTGCATATTGTGGGGATATGGAAAAAGCCTTGAGTGAATATGTACAAGGCAAATGAAGTCCTGAGTTTAAAAAAATGTACTGTTTGGCGTGGGCATGGCTATGTCCAGACCAATGTTTCAGACACACAAAAATTTGGTAAAACCTTACCCAGAGTGAAGCATCGAGGAATGACAAACTCTTCTTCTCACCTAAGTACAAATGGTTACAGCATACACAAGTATGAGTGTTTATGAAGTATGGACCAGTTATAAAAAATCTAGCAACTTCAGCTTCCCCCTGGAAATTTTCAGTCTGAGACTGCTTGCTACTATGGAGACTAGCTAGCCTCTCACCCAGTGTTGTACATAATAATTATGCTTAGGTTCTGGGTTGCTACATAGTTGGTGCTGCTCCATCAGAGTGCACACAAACCACATGATCACAGATTTTCTGTACATGTTTCTGTGGAACTGTCCTTCCCTCTTTCCTAACTTCCCCAGGCAGGTTTCTACTACCAAGCCAAGCATGATGTTACAGCATATGATTCACCTCTTCAAAGCAGAAAAAACATTGTTTATAGTGGGTTTATAGTTATGAAGTCATTGCCATAATCTAATTTTAGAACATTTTCATAGCCTGACTAGGAACATTGTACCCATTAGCAGTCACTCCTCATTCCCTGTTTTTCCAGTACTAATGAATTCAACCATTAATCTACTTATTATCTCTACACATTTGTCTATTGTGTCATAGACAACTGAATGAGGATCTGTGGGTGGGTGTGAGTGTGGGGGGGGCGGTATCCAAAGCTAATTCCTTTTAGGCTTTGAACTAGGGATAGTGGGGGAAGAGTGAAATACTACGTTATCAATCAAATGTCATCCTAGAATAGGTGGTTCCAGTGCCAGGCAAAAAAAAAGACACTTAAAGTACCAAAGACAATTAAGGTGAGGGTCTTTGTGCATGTACACATAGTGAAGGAATCTAAGAGCTACCTGGGAGACAGTAAAGAATGGGCTTTAGAAAGATTAGTATAGGAACAAAAGTGAAAATAAATATTGAGATAACTGAAGTAGCAGGAATCTAAAGGTGTTAGTAAAGACCTAAAAGATGAAAGAAGAAAATCACTTTGGAAGAGAAAATTTGTTTTGTAGTAAGAGGTATGGGCTGTGTTCCAGCACCTGAGAGGAGCATGAGCCATTTTGTTCTGTCCCACCCTGCTCCCGGTGTGGGCAGGCTGTGTTCCTGGCAAACGGCTCCCGGCCGCACAGTCGCATGGCTAGCTTATACCGGAAATAATCACACAAAAATTATATTAATTAAATCACTGCCTGCCCCATTAGTTTTAACCTCTTAATAGCTAACTCTTACATTCCACTTTAACCCATATTTAGTAATCTGTGTATCACCATGAGCCATGGCTTACTGGCATGAGTCTAACCTACATACTTACACCATCTCAGGCTGGGGAATCATGGCGTCTGGCATCTTTCCTTCTCCCCAGCCTTCTGTTCTGTCTACTCCGCCCACCTAAGGGTTGCCCTATCCTATAGTCCAAGCAGTCTCTTTATTTAACCAATGAAAGCACAGAAATACAGAAGGACCATCCTACACCATTGTTTTAATATTCACCTTCCTTTATTGAATGTCTTTGTAGAAGTATTTTACTTAAAAATTATCTTTAATTCTTAGGGTTCTTTACAGTATAGTACCACTAATTAAGAACACTGTATTGTAGCCTTGATGTGTTTTTTCAACTTAAGGGAGGGTTTATCTCTGATCATGGTTCAAGGGTTATGGCAGTTTGAACAAGAATAACCCTAGTCAGTTGGCAGACATGTTTGAGGAAGGATTAGGGGGTGTAGCCTTATGGGAGGAGATGTGACACAGGCTTGAGGTTTCAAGAGACTCACACCAGCCTCCTCCTCCCTTTGCCTGCTACTTGTGGATCAGATGTAAGCTCTCAACTCCTGCTTCAGCGCCATGCCTGCCTGCATGCACTCATGTGCCCCACCATGATGGACTCACCCTCTGAAACTGTAAGTAAGCCCACAATTAAATGCTTTCTTTCTTTTTTTTTTAAATCCAGGTATTTCAAAAGATAAATGCTTTCTTTTATAAGTTGCCTTGGTCATGGTGTCTCTTCACAGCTACAGAAAAATAACTAAAACAAGGATAATGTCCATTAATTGGTGGGAGGAGCTTTGGGCATTTGGTCACAATTCATCCAGTCAGGGGCAGACAGTGACAATGCTTCTGCCCAAATCACTTTCTCCATTTAATGTAGTTCAGGCCCCCAACCAATAGAGTGGTACTGTATCCAATTAGGGTAAGCCTTCCCACAACAACTAGAGAGCCCCTCACAACTATGCCTAAAAGCTTGTCTCTTAGGTGGTTCTAGATTTTATCAAGTTGGTAACATTAATCACACATAGTTTATGCTGTGCTGGTGAATTGAACCCAGGGCTTCATGCCTGCTAGAAAAGTACTGCAACAACTGAGCTCATGCCAACGTTCCCTGTTGAGAATCTTTATCAACCTTAGTGGGGATACTATGGCTGTTATTTAACAAAATATAATGGTTTATCTATAGGTCATCATTCAAAGGCACAGAAGGAATCACAGTGATATTTTTCTCACTGTTTCCCAGTTACTTATTTCATATCTTTAAAGATCACCATTATTGACAGAAGTTTTTGTACTGCCTAGTCCCAAAGTCATTTAGTCCCAAGTAAACATACAGAGGTTTATACTCTAAATTGTTTGATCTATTGTTCATGTTAGTTACTAAATACCACTTACATCTTAAATTTGCCCATAATCATTATGTGTGTTTAGCCATGTGGCTTTATATCTTTTCTCAGCAAGGCATTCTTATCTTACTTCCTCTGCATCTGGTTGATGACTATGTCTTTGCCTTTCCTCTTCCCAGAATTCTTCTAGTTTTGTTGTTCCACTTATACATCCCACCTGGCTACTGGCCAATCAGCATTTTATTAAATCAATATGAGTGACAAATTTTTACTGTGTACAAGAGCATTCTCCGACAGCATTTCTGTTATTTTTTTAAATAAGAACCCCGAACTAATCTCCTTCGTTTAGCTTTTTCCTAACCATTATCCATAACAACTTGAAAGCAATACTCAAAGACAAACATCCATAATCCAATTTTTGGGAATGTAGGCATAGTTTTTTAGGCTACTTCCTGCTGTTTAGGAGTGCTGATAATTTTATGGGGATCCAAAGAACCCTTATATTATAGTCAAGTCCTGACTGGATTATTCCATGAGGCTAAATTATCTCAGCCAGCAATCTTGAAGCTATTCCAGACATAGAACTCAGAGAAAACTGCAAGAGAGATGCTCTAAAACATTGGATCATCTGAGTCATCTGCTCCTATTGGTGATTTGGTGGGAATCTTCCTTAATCAAACATTGTTTTTTCAACCCAGAATGAATGTACAACCTCTCATTTCCCATGGAAGCAAAATCAGAACCTCTTCTCCAAAGTAACATATTTTTTGACTTAAATTTTGAAGTCAAATGATTTTCAAAATGTATAGCATTCTTAATCAAATGTCTTTAAGCAGCTGTTACTCCTCCCTCAGCAGTCAAACAATTCAAAGATAACACAATAACATATAGTCTCCAGATTCTATGTGTATTTTTCATCTTTATATGTGTTTTAAAAAATATATTTCTTCTATTTTTCTTTCTTAATTATTGAGGGTTTTGAGGCAGGGTTTTTCTGTGTGTCTTTGACTGTTTTGGAACTCACTCTGTAGAATAAGATGGCCTTGAACTCATAGAAATCTGCATATCTTGCCTTCCAACAATTAAAACTAATTATGACTAATTTTTAACAAAGGAATAAAGCTAAACAAATTAGATTCAATGTTCTTCTTTTGAAAAGAAAAAATGGGATATTAGTTATGATAGGATAAAAGGTAGATTATTCTATTCTGAAAAGAAAAAAGAAATGATACAGATATGATAAGATAAAAAGGTTGATTATTGAATCTACTTTTGAAAAAGCAACGACTAGTTTTAAATATTTTACAATAGATTGAACTTTTGTATATGGCATTCAAATTTTGTATACATTTATCATCTTGTACCTATATAGCTCATTTAATAATGCAATCGAAATTTCTAGTCCTTGAAAGTTATTATTACCAACTGTTCAGAAAAATAAGTAAATGTAAGTTAGTAATTAGTCACCTATTATAATCGAACTTGTAGTCATATTAGATATGTTTTCAAGGTCCAATGAAGATATATTTTAGATAGACAGGTCATCTTCAAACACTTCAGAGATCTACAGAATATGACCTTTAAGTTGTTTTAATAACAAATCCATTTTTATGACAATGAGGCATATCTGCTTCTGGCAGCACCATTCTACTTCAGAGAAGATAATGGCCATCAAAGAAACTACAGAAAGAGTTTACTTTCTTTGTGTCACAAGTAAGCCACCAAGGCAAGAAAATGTCCTTGCCTTGACTGCTGAGAATATGCTGTCCTAATCGGGCAAGCAAGACACAAAACAAAGTGACTACCAAACATTGTCAAGACAAGGAGGAACAGCCCTTCAGAATACCCTACTTCACAGAAAAGTCTGTCAGATATTGCAGAGGAACTTTGGGTGTCTGTCTAGGCAGCCAGGTGTTTCTATCATTTCTCACATTTTTTGGAAGTTACTTGCTTGTACTTCTCGCTTATTCAGTATTATTTCACTCTTGGGTCTCTGAGGGAGTTGAATACTAGATAATTATAGTTAGAATTTTCCTTGTTTACCTGACACAGAAAGCAAGTTATCATACAAATTAAACTAGGTACAAGACTTTGGACTCACCAAGATAGGATATATATGGAATATTTTCTCTGAATTTGTCAAATACAAATGGACTAGACATTGTTGATGTATTTATTTCCTGTATATATTGTAAATAGTCATTGTACTTATTGTATATAGTTTTTCTTATATTAGTTATAACCTTTTTTATTTTAGACAAAAAGGGTAAATGTAGTGATATTTCATTTGTATTCTAATAAATAAAGTTTGCCTGAAGATCAGAGAGTAAAACAGGCATAATGGTCAGTCTTACAGACAAGGCAGTGGTGACACACAGCTTTACACTAGTAGCCACATTAGTTTGCCATAGAAACTAGGTTGTGATGATACAATGCCTTTAATTCCAGCATTTGAGAGGAATATAAAATGGGATGAGACAGGTCTCAGTTCAGTCTTATTCTGAGGATTCCTGGTGTAGGAGGGTTCTTCTGTATTTTGTGTGCTTTCATTGGTTAATAAAGAAGCTGCCTTGACCATTTGAAAGGGCAGGACTTAGATAGGCGGGGAAAAGAGAACAGTATGCTGGGAAGAAGACTGGGTCAGGGACAGACGCCATGATGCTCCAGCCCGAGATGGATGCAGGTTAGAATCTTCTGACGAGTCACCACCTCATGGTGACACACAGACTATCAGGAATGGGTTAGTTTAAGATGTCAGGGTTAGCCAAGAAAAGGCTAATGATAATGGGCCAGGCAGTAATTTAATTAATACAATTTTTGTGTGGTTATTTCGGGCATAAGCTAGCTGGCAACTGGGAGCTAGGCAGGACGGAACAAAAGGGCCTGCGCTCCTCTCAGATGCTGGAAACACAGCCATACCTTTTACAACAGATTCCATTTCAGACTAAGGTAGAGGTAAGAGCTAGTGGCTGGCTGTTTTGCTTTCCTGACCTTCCAGTTAAGCTTTAATATCTTTCTCTGCATTTTTATTAATCATGCTACATAAATACATACATTTTCCTCTCTTCTTCAAAAAGTATCTATTGCATATATAAGCTTCTCTTATAACTATGTCATATCAACATTTTACATGGAAGTATATCAAATCAACCACAATTTCAATCATTCTGTGACAGAAGTTCCTTTAAAATTTTAAGAGAATATATTATATGTTAAGTGTTCTTATCACAGAAAACTCAGAAAAAGAGGAAAGTGTTGATGATATTGAATATATTTATACATAAGTAGCACATAATATAAGTAAAGTATGGATAGCTTTTACATGTGAATTATGCTTAATAATTTAAAAATAACAATTCATCAATTTAGGAACAGAATGTATAAATTGTATAAAATGGATCATGAGTAAACAAAGCTAAAGAAATTTTACAGTTTAGATTATATCATTACTAATCTTTTAGTGCATACACTTCTAGAAAAGTATGTATCTATAGCTATTCCTCTGTGTGTATGTGTGTGTGTAGTATGTATTAATTTATATACAGGTGCACATGCATGTGCTAGACAGAGGTTCATTTCAGGTGTTTTTCCTCAGTAGCTGTCCACGTTGTTTTTGACACAGAATCTCTCACTGGCAAAGCTCTATAAGTAGGCTAGACATGTTGGCCAGTAAACCCCAGTGATCTGCCCTCTCTCCCATTCTAGTGCTGGGATTAAAAACATATCACGGGAATAGATCGGTGTAGCCAGGAGCATTTGTGTCTCTTTACCACAGAATTCTAGGTTAGATTAAATGCCATTTTCTACAGCTCTTTGAAGAGGTTGAAGACTATTTATACAGAATATAATATCTATGTATCTAAATAACCTGATTAGTCTAGCTAAAAATATGACAAACATAGATGACTATTGATCTACAATTCTTAATATCTATATGACTTAAATACTAAGTGAATAAACAACTGTGTTATAAATGAGGACAATGACCCTCCAAATGTAAATAATTTACAAGTATACATTGCAATATGGTATCAATACATAAACAATATATAGGTATCTTAATCACTGGTAGAAATGTACACTGTAAAATGGTAAATATATATCAATATATATAACAATACATCAAGAATGTTTTAAACAGAGGTAGATTGGGTTGAAGATTAGATAAATGTAGTTAATTACTTTCTTCTCATGACTTGGCCAATTTATTGATTGCATAAGAATTAAGCTAGTTGACTGAGATGGAGGGGGGAGGGCCTTGGGCTTCCCATAGGACAGGGTATCCTGCACCATCTTAAGGAAGCAGGGGGAGGGCAGTGGGGTAGTGGGGGAGCGGGAGGGCCGGGAACAATAGGAGTAAATGTAAATTTTTCTTTTAACAATAAAAATTTAAAAAAACAAAAAAACAAAACAAACAAACAAAACATATCACCACACTTTCCTGTTTCACCTGGGTTCTGTGGACTGATCTCAGGTCCTCATGCTTCCAGGCAAGCAATTACTGACAAAACAATCTCACCCATCCTTATAGATAATCTTTTACCAAAATTAGATTGTAACAGGCTTTTGTTGGCCACCACCTTCTAAATCATGACATGCAGGCTTATTATTCACTATGAATGTTTGACCCTTGCTTAGGCTTGTTTCTAGATAACTTTTTATCTTTAATTTAAATTAACCCATTTCTAGTAGTCTATCTTGCCCCAGGGCAAGTTTACATCAGTTATGTACTGTCTATCCTGCTTTCCTGCTTCCTCCATGTCTGTCTCTTTGGCCCCGACTGGCTGGCTGCTGGCTGGATCGTACCTCCACCACCACCTCTCTCTCCCCTTAGCTATTGGCCCTTCAGTTTTCTATTAGACCAATCAGCTGCCTTAGATGAAATAGCAACACATATTTATATAGTTAAAAATGAAGCATAAACGCAAAACACCTATACATAGTTAAAGAAATTTAGCATAAGCAAAGCAACACACCTTTACATAGATAAACAAATAGAGCATAAATAAATGCAACACATCTGTACATAGTTAAACAAATTATATTTCAAACATTAGACCACACCGAAGAAGTTACTGGGTAGCTTGTTCCTTTCTCTTAACAATCTCTGTTTAAACATGTCAATACATTGCTCTCCAGTAGTTGCTTTATATCCTGAGACCCATGCCTCCGTGACAAGAAAGTAGCCAAATAAAAGCATTGTTGACAGGTGCCTCCTTAGTGCATTAGGCAACACATGTCTCATAATCTAAAAGCATTGTTGGGTGCAAATGAGAAAATCTCAAAGGGCCCCAATCATGGATGAAGCACTACAAGCAACTAATGACTTTTGAAAGAGGGGGAAACAGTCTTCCTCAGGGAATAGTCTGCCAATTGATTATCTAATATGAAGTAGACAGCCTAAAAGACAGATACATACAAGCAGCTCTAAGCAGATTCAGCAGTTTCTATTTATTTAATCATAGAGCTGTATAACAATAATAAAAAAAAGTGTCAGAGGCCATGAATTTGAGGAGAAATTGGACAGCATGGGAGAGTTTGAAGGTAGGAGAAGTGGGAAGTAAAACATAAGAGTGTTTAAAATATAAAGAGTATTTTGGGAGAAAATAGAATGCTAGCATCACAGTTGGAAGCAAGTTTTTGAGACACTTAAAAAATAATCATCATATTTACTACCACACACACACACAAAAGAAATCTTAGCTCAGCAAAGGTACTTTACATGTGATCTCCTAACTATATCTCTCATTTTCTCAGCCTTGTGGAGCAGGTATTCAGACATTTATGATAGTTATGTCACAGTGCCTGTATGAGTTTGAAGGACAACTCACAGAAGTCACTTCTCTCATGGGTCCTGGGTCATCAGTCTTGGCAGAAAGTGCCTTCATCCACTGAGCCAACCCAGCTGCAGATTGTCCCCCACCCCACCTCCATGGTTTGTTAATCCTGCCTGTTCCTGTCCACTGGGGGCATTTGCTCACAGATTTCTGTACTCATATTAATTTATCTGTTTGTTCCATCTAAAATCCCTTTTGCCACATTTCTTCAAGGCCCATTTTCTACCTCTGAGCTACATCTATAGGTCTCTTTCTTTTTATTTTGAGATAGGGTCTCATTAAGTTTCCCAGGTTGAACTTGAAATCAGTCTGTAACCCAAACTAGTCTGCAGCTTTCAATTCTGCTACCTCAGCTTCCCAAATAGCTGAGACCATGTTCCTGATATCCCTAAATTAATGTTCTTCCTAAGGAAAACTGGGTTGTCTCTTAGTAAAGTGAAAATTTTCTTTTTATTCTCATTTCTTTGGAGAATAAAAGTAGAAATAACCGAGGAAAAGTTCAGTTATTTTCCAATAGTATATGACAGATATTATTTCCACAAAGTCTACAAGAAGTTGTTACTTACAAATGTTAATGGGCTAATATCTTGCCAATAAATGCATTAATTGTATGAGTCCTAAATAGTTTCCTTCTAATTTTAGGTGGTTAGAGTAGCAAAGATGTGTTACATTTCTCAGAAATGTACCTATTTTCTAAATTGAAGCATTCTATAAAACCTATAAAGTTTATTTAAATATCAGGTCATTTAGGGAACTTTAGCACTAAAGTTCCTTTGAAAGATAATATTGGTATATCATTCAAGATATGCCTTAGTACTCACTATGTAACATAGGGAATTTTATCACTTTCTGAAAGTTCATTTGTAAAGTGGATCTACTAATAAGAAGCAAATGAGTAACTTCTGGTAGAAAATGTAACTCGGTGACTTTTTCTTAATACTATTAACTAAAGTTTCAATAATGCTTGATACACGCTTCTAAATACCTGACATACATTGACTCACTTCATAATCACAACAGATATATGGCAATATATTATTATTACTGCATCTGCTTGATACCAAAAAGGAAAGTGAGGCCAAGAGAAAGTATGTGACTTACCCACGTGATAGATACAATTGGTATGTAATAGAAGTGATCTTAGAACCCAGCAAGTCTGGCTTCAGGATCAGTTTGCTTAGTTGTTCCACTCCAAGTTGTGGTAGCTCTCTTTTTCCTCTTCCTTTTCCTTTTCTATGACTTTCTTTCTTTCAGCTTACAGTCTCTTTTGTGATTCAGCAATTATTTATAGAAGTCTTGTACTGTACCTATGTGAGGTGAGCAAAGGTCCTTGCCCTCATGAAACACTACCTTAAACCTCACCTGGGCTTTGTTACATTGCATAATATTTTTTCTTTCATGATATAAAATTGGGCACATTTCTTTTTGGATATAATATTTATTGTTCTAATTTTTATTAGTTCTGAGAATTTCATATGTCATGTTTTGTGATGTTCATATATTATTGGATGTGTGGCTTTACATTGGATGATGGTTGACTTACCAGGGGCTACTCTCTAAAAGAATATTGCCCCCTCCTCTTCTAGCAGCTATTAACTACCTATAGCTCCATGGCTTGAGGTGGGCATACCTCTCCTCTCCATGTTGGCATTTGGTCTGGCTTAGCTGTTGCAACTGCTATGAGTTCAAATGTACAGCTGTTCTGTTGTGTTGAGAAGACAGGTTCCTTGGTATTATGCTCTACACTCCCTTTTGCCCTCTTCAAAATAATCTCTGAGCCCTGGGAGAAGGAGGTATGATATAGATGTCCCATTTAGGACTGAGAATTCCACAGTCCCTCATTCTCTGTACCTTGTTGAACTGTAGGTCTGTTAATTGTTTCCACTGAAGACTGCACATACTAAGTCATAGAACATGGAAAAATCAAGCTGGTATTCACCTGGAAGCTTCATTCCCACTGACTTGTTTTCATAGTTTTGGAAGGTGGTATGCACACAAACACAGAAGAAAAGTAATAATCAGCCTCATCCCAGCTATGAACCCTGTCAACTGCAAAAGCATCTATTTTGGCAAGTTATTCCCGCTGATACACTAGTGGCATGAACAATTAGAAAAAAAACCACTTTCTATTTGCTTTAAATGCTGTTCCACAAGATGAAACCCATAACTGTCACAACTGACAAGTTAAGAACCTGTGACTAAACAGATCAAAAGTTTTTGGAGAAAACATCTACTATTATTTTGCTAAATGAATTTAGAATTAAATCAACTCCTAATGATTTATTGCTATACTCATATATTGATGTATCTCTTAGCCTTCAGCAGAGAAACTTCTAATTGCAGTTGATGGTGATTACCACAGAGACCCACAACTTGTCAAGGTGCACAGACATTAGACATTTTCATGTAAAGATATTATAATGGTCCACAGGTGTCTTTATGAGTGTAAAATGTATATCATCAATAGAATGACAAATTCGGAAAGACCATTATGAAATTCTTAACAATATTATTCGTGATCTTATGTTTAATAAAGGAATTCCCAGGGATTTTGGACTATCAGTACAAATGAGATGTGCAATATTTATTGTCTTTATTCCTTCCTGTTCTCTTCACACAATAGTATTTGAAATACCGGTATTGATAAGAACATAATACTTATATTTGTGTGAGTTATTAAAGATAATTTATGGGATTTTAGTGATGCTTGTAAATGAGCTTTTAAAACTGACAGTGTATAATGTAAAAAATAAGCACTTAAATACATAAATAAAAGGAGAATTCTTAAATGCTAATTTTACTTTAGTTAGATTAACTTTAAGTAGCTAATTATGAAAATCCCACACAAGTTGACAGAAAAACCATCAAAGAAACTTTTGAAAAAGGTTTATATTTTAATACCTTTCATTTGACTTCCCTCTGCTTCTCAAATGAGAGTATCCCCATTTCCATTTAAACTTGGCTCTACAAGTTAAAGTAGAAACTACTAAGAAACATATGAGGGAAGTTATTGCCTAAACCAGATCAGGAAACGTGTAATTGGATTGGAGAAAAGAGGTTGTGGGGAAGAAAATAGAAGGCTTTGAAGGGGAAGCTAAAAAAAATTGCAAAAGCAAAGGGACATGTGTCAGGGACCAGCCTTGACAAAAATACCACTTGCCAGGGTATGGTGCATGGGGATCAGAAAAATAAGTAAAGAATATGAAGACATGAATAAAATAATAAAACAGAAACATAGGATAGTACCAGGAGGGCGTTCCAGTGAATACTGAAATTGCCCATGTTTAATTTTCCATACACTTTTATATCCCATTACTAAAGGGAGAAGAAGGCAAAAAAAAAAAAAAGACTTCTTTAACAGGGTACAAAAGACAACTTGAACAGTTAATTATTTCAACACTTTGAGACATCAGGTCATTAGCCTTCTGTTGTTTAGGAAGTAAAGTCACCCTTAGACCAAGTATCCAGAAGTCAATCACTCCCCAGGTAGCCTCCTATTATAAAAGAAAGAGTAGAAGTATGTTTGCATATCCTGACTATCTGTCAGGGTGGAGTGGATCTACCTGTATGGGCCATCTTAATGTCTAAAGAACCAATTGACCACATTCTGAGTCAGATTGTGTGGCCCTGGTTGTTGCCAACAATTTTTAGCAACCTCCAAACTCTTTTACCATCAGACAAGGTAGAAATAGGCTAACATTTTTGGGCTTCCACAGGCATGACATATTATCTTCTTATAATAAGCTATGGTACCAAATGCAATATTTAATACTGCTATAATTTTAAATACAAATATTCACAATAGCAAAATGATAACAAGGAAATGTTGAACAATATACCATTTAAAGTTCTGGACTGGTAGGTAGGGTATAATAGAGATGAGGAAGATTGGGACAATAGATGAAAAAAGTTGCATTTGATGGAACCTTCAAAATACTAAAGAACCACTTAAGCTCTAAGAATAATACCACAGCAGTGAGTCCTTTAACCTTGGAAGATCTGTCATTTCACATTTCAAGCCTTTAACTATGGCCATTACCTGAGGCAACATCTACTTCCAATCTTTCTTCAGAAAGGTTTCTTCTCAAGGGGTAAAGGCATAGTTATCCTTTTATATATTTTAAGTGGGCACATGGACTCTTCACCACACTAACCTATAGGCAAAGATTTCCTTTTTGCTATGGCCTTTGGTATGAGCACGGTCAAGCTTTACAAGTTCCTGTGTACAACCTAAAGTTCAACTATTGTGCTGTCTGTCTTCACACCTTATCCAGACATCTCTTCCCTTTGTCATGCTTGAAAGAACAGCTGTTGTTCCTGCTATAAAAGCAATCCTCTTGTCCTCCTTGCTCATCAAGAACAACTCATTCCATGCTGGTGCTTGCTCCATGGGTGATATGTGTATTTAATAAATTGTGCCTTTCTTCAAAATGGCAGAAACACATTCTCCAGAAGTCAACTGCTTTGGGTCAGGAACTGTGTTAACATGGAGTGGAGCAAGCCCATAAGGAATGAGCATTTTGTTATGACTTTCCACCTTGCTCCTTTCCAATCCCCCTGGCTCTTGACATGCAAGGTAATTTGTTTCCAAAGTCAGTTTTAAAAAGAGTGAACCCTCTCTAATGTATTTAGCTTTTCTTATGCCAATATCCTACTAGTTAGACAGAAACTCCCAGTAAGTGGTTGATTACATTCAAGCAAATACACAGCTGAGCAATTAAGTGCATTCACGTGAACCTTAGCAGACCTGCGACAGTAGGATTATCTCAAATAAATAATTACGGCTGCTCTAGCTTGCCTTTCTGTGGTTTGGGAAACATTGGCTCTTAAAATTGGCTTTGGGTCAAGTGGGCTGCTGCCTCATTGTTTCTGACTGAGAACTATTTAGATGTCTTGTTTTCTTTTGTATTTTGAATGGTTTGCATTAAATGCCCTATCTTTTTGCAAAAGATATGCTATCCAGCTGAGAACCAGGATCCTGATGCTCAATATGAACGTGGTAAATGAGGCGATGTATGTGTGTAATATGTATTTTAATCTTCAAAGTATTGTCTCCAAGCATTTCTCTGGGAAATAT
Source organism: Dicrostonyx torquatus (assembly GCA_028555095.1). Classification (NCBI taxonomy): domain Eukaryota; kingdom Metazoa; phylum Chordata; class Mammalia; order Rodentia; family Cricetidae; genus Dicrostonyx; species Dicrostonyx torquatus. The sequence goes on along the minus strand of JAQHUG010000127.1, from coordinate 4,581,233 downwards.
TAGTCCATTGGAAAATGTCTGGAAAGCAGAAGTTTCCAACTCTTTGTCTAATTAGCCAGGTAACCTAAAGTATGCTACTCACTCCCCACGGCCTCTCTTTCCCTAAACATCATTACCTACTTTGTAGGGTTGTTGTGAGTTCCCAATGAACAGTGTCCACAAAAGTTATTTTTTGTGGGGGCTGCTAACATGGTGGAAATTATGTAAATCCAAACAAGCATATTGAGTTTAGGTTTTGACTGTGTGATAAAAGTACTGATAGTTGAACAGGAATAATTTGTTCACCTGAAAAATTTTGCTCTGTAGGAGTGAGAAGAGATGAGCCAAGGTCAGGTACTAGAATAATAGCTCTAACTTACATAACAAGAAAATGGAAGCGTGGGAAGGAAGATGACCATTTCCTGAGTACCTGAGTGCCCCCTACTTGCATTCTTACCTCACTGAACTCCCAACATGACTCATCAATTTATCTAGGTGAGAAATACCTTCCCTTGGGTTATTATAGGAAGATACAGAAAATCAGCATACGTTGAAAATAATTTTGGCTCCAGGAGGCAAATGTGGCCAGAGAAAGAGAACTACTTTAACATTAGGTCTATAAGCAGAAGAATTGCACAATCTGAACAGCTAAAACTTAAAAAAAAAATAGCATCACACTACAAGCAATAATAGTGCTAAACAATGGCAAAATGCATGAGATAAAGATGAAGATAAGTAGAAAATTGATCTTTGAGCAGTTATTAATAAGGTTCATAATTTCTGCTTAGGAGTTGTGGTAGGCTTTTTCTTCCCATCACTGGGACAAAATACCTGACAGAAACAAGGGAAGAAAGGGTTGTTTTGGCTTGTGGATTAAGATGGGATTCAATCGATCACAGTGGAGAAGTCCTAGTGGCATGAATGAGAGGGGATTGGTACCTGAGTGCCTATCACATGTGTTCTTACCTCACAGGGCTTGTACCCCTCAAGCATGATTCACCACTTAATCTGTATGAGGAATACCCTTCCCTGGCTTCTCATTGCATTCAGAGTCAAGAAACAAAGGGAATGAATGTTGGTGTCCTGCTGGTTTCCTTCTTTATCACTTTGTATTTTTATTTTTTGTTAATATCATTTTTTTACTTCTTTTTTGATATTTTCACACACGTATACAATGTATTTTGATCATATCCATCCACTATTTTATCTTCCAACACTCAGACAACATAAAACTTTACCATTTTCATGTCCTCTTTATTTTTTTTCTTTTAAAATGTCTCACGAAACACACTTAGGATTATTTATATGAAGACTGCAGAAAAGAGAGCAAGAAAAAGCATTAAGAGTCCAAGGATGGGGAGGAGTGCTAGGAAATGTTGTCTTCTGGAAATGACATGGCTGTCTCACTCATAAACTCATAATAGCTATGGTTACCTGCACATGCATAGGAATTGGAAGCTTGAACCTGCATATGAGAGTAGGCACACAGTATCTGTCTTTTTGAGCCTGGGTTGCCTCCTTAATGCAGTATTTTCCAATTACACTTTATTATTATCTTTGCTTTTCTTTGTACTCTGTCTTTGGAGAGTTCTTCTGTCAAAACCATCCTCCTGATTCTTGTGTGATTTGGGTAAACCCTCATTTAAGGTTCTTGTATTTCCTTACGTTTCATTGGCGTTCTTTCTGCCACTTGAAGAAAGAAATTGGGAAATTGGAAGTAAGGTTGTTGCAGATATAACTGGTTAAGATAAGATCACTCTAGAGTGCAACAGAGAAAGATGATATTCTGGTGGTAGTCCTTGTAGGCTCCATGCTTGCTGCCTCAGTCTCTGTGAGTCCTGTTTAGTTAACACAGTGGGTCACATTCTCCTGGTGTCCTCCATTTCCTCTGCCTCCTACAGTCTTTCTTCCCTCTCTTCCAGGGATTCCCCAATTTCCAAGAGAAAGGACCCAATGGAGACTTCAATTTAGAGTCTGTCTCTGAATAATTTCTGGCTGTAAGCCTCTACACTCATTCTCATCTGCTGTAGGAGGAAGTCTCTCTGATAACAACTAGACAAGGTACCCATCTATGGATTTAGCAGAATTATTATTAGGAATCATTTCACTGATTTTTTTTAAGACCAGTTTTGTTTGATTCTACCCTAGGTCTCTGTGCTATCCAGTCTCCAGCTATTATATTTCTATTAATAAACACAGTTAATAAACTGGTTGTGAATTAACACATCAGATTTGATTTCAATGAGCTGTAAGAATATATATGAAATATTATATCTCTCTAAGTTAGGAACACAATTGTGCTTTCTCTAATTTATTTACTTACAACTAACTTATGCCAGTTATTCAAGGTAAAATTATTGTACTTACAAACCAGAGCGTTTCTGTAAGAATTATATTGCTGAGCCAGCATACAAAGTAGTGCCCTAACCTCATAATGCAGGCTTTTGTCCAATAAGTCTGTACAGAGAGCAATAAGAGGTAGTACATTAGTAATTCATATTTCCTTTCTCTTAAGAAACTGTTCTTTCATAAACCTAAATAACTGAGGATGACGCTCAGTAGTAGAGTTGCATAAGGCCCTTGATTCAGTCACCAGCACAGTGAAACAATGAATGCATTAAAATAAAATTGCTATTGTCTGTTTTAATGTTATATTGTCTTCAGTGTAATACCTTAATCTGTGAGCTGTATAACTTTTGCTTGATGGTTAATCAGGTAGCATATACATTGTCTGGCATATTGTACATACTCAAACAAGACAACCACATGATTATTGTCGCTATTATAAATATGATTAATTCTTCCTCTTTTGAAATCAAATGCATTATTCAACAATTTAACAATTTCTGTAATACACAAACACATGTAGTTTTCCATCATTGTTAACTAGGCCAATAAATTGACCTATTTCAGAAATCTAAAGCTCAAATTTACAATGGACTGCATTGTTTGCATGTTTTATTTCTAAGTGTTGATGCATTGTACTCCACATATTTTACAGCAGAAAAGTAAGCCTGGTACTGAGAAACTCCTGAATGCTGTGTTATCGCTAGACTCACATTACCCTTGTTTTGTTTCATTTTTCAGGGATATACAGTAATTATATATAACACAGGATATTAGGAAAAGGAACTAAAACATACAGAACTGGATAAGTCTTGCCTTTATATTCTTGTAATAAGAGAAGAGGCAAAGGATATAAATCCAGAATGATCGAAACTTGCCTGTTTTAAAAGAAGTGGAAAGAGAACACAATAATTTTCAGAGAGGAGATGGATTACTACTACTTAAGATTAGCATGGATAAAGTTGCAGTCTATAAGTCTGGAATATTATTATGAGTGTTTCTTTCTACGCCCAGTCTGAATTTTTTTGTAATCTTAATTTTGAGTACACTGCTTCTCACACAAATATATGTGCTGTCAATATAAATAGCAAAGTTATTGGACATGCTCTGTACATCTCATATGTTCTTTAAGAAATTTAGCTCCTATGTAACACTGCACTTGGATAATGTATCAGATGCCCTTTAGGTCTACTGTTGATAGTAATGAACATTACTAAGAATATTGGGCGAATAACACATTGCTTTATTTTACAAATATAAGCCTAGGTGTTTATTGAGCTGAAATAGTCTTTCAAGATTTTCTCTCTTATTCTGTCTCATATCCTCACAATCTGAGGAAAGGTTGGTTCTGTGAAGGAGGGGAGGAGCGAGGATGTGAACATGCCTGAAGTAATCCATGAATTTGATAATACTTGTGTCTGGGAGGTCCCAAAGAGACAGAAATCCACTACAGTACAAGTTCTTTGGTATTGCATATAAGAGTTTAGAGCAGTTTTTCGTGCTAGGGAGCCACAGCTGCAGGTTCCAGAATGACACCATGTGCTCAGTGGTGGCATGGAAGTACAAACGGCTTCAGCACAAACCAAAAGTAAGAGCTTTAGACAGTGGTTTCCTGGGGGTAGAGCAGCATGTATCCTCAAACTTATCATGGATGTAGCAATAATTAGGATCTGTCCAGAAAAAGTCTTGTGAAGAGTCTGAAAGTACAGGTGCACTGCAGTCCATGGCATGCAGCCTATTCTGTAATGCATGTTTCTGTGAGAAAAATGAAACTGTATTCAGCCATAATGGAGAAGGAAATTGAGGTAGTTCCAGGAATATGGCTAGATTCAAAAAGACAAAGACAAATGTTTTCTCTCATATGCAGAATCTAGATTTAGGTATACAGACTTGGGGATGGTGCATAAGGGTAGAAAGTAGACCATGCTAAAGGGAGTAAGAGGAAGAAACAAGAGAAGGCAGTAGACTATTAGTAGATAGATGATAGATAATACATAGATGATAGATCGGTAGATGAATGGATAAATAGATATAAATAGATTATATATATAAACATGGATAGATGATTGATAGGTAAATAGATGATAGGTAGGCAGATATAGATAGATGATAGGTAGGTAGAGATAGATAGATAGATAGATAGATAGATAGACAGAAAGATAGATTTGGCAGGAATAATTGGGTAATTTGGTGTGATTGGGAGCAGTTACATGAAGATAGGAAGGAAAAAAGAGTGGAGCAAGATGAATCAAAACTAAGTATAAAGACATATGACACATGTGTACAAAAATACCACAAAGAAGCCAATTACTTTACATGGTGACTTAAAACTTTAAAAAAAGTGATTAAAGTGATTTCTTTCTCTCTCCTTTCTTTTCATGCTATAAGTCTGGCTTACTCCAACCTGGCTTTTTCCTCTGGGATGTGCGTTCATTAGCATAAGTGGTCAAGCTCAATATAAGTTTTATTGTAAGAGAAAAGGGAAAGGTTTTGTTTCTTTCTGGCAGTTGCAGAAAGGCAGAGAATAGTTTGCATTGTAAAAGTATTTTGTGAGTGGTATGTGTGATTCATGAGTCAAAAGAAACTCTAGCTACAGAACATTGTTAGGATCCATGAAGATTTGTTAGTTTAGGGGAAAATCTGCAGTAGTATTTATAATCACCTTCTTTACAAACATGTCCTGTTGGTGTTAATATTTAATTTGAATTTTCTGCATTACAACGAAGCATAGAAATGCAAAGTTCATTCCACAGAAGTAGATCAGGGAAACACTCAGCTTTAACAAGCTGATTGCTATGCCAGCAACATTTATTGAAGATGCTTTCTTTTTCGCATTGTAGAATTTTAGCTTCTTTGACTAAAATCGTGTGTTCATAGGTGTGTGGAATAATATCCAGGTCTTTGATTTGATTCCATTGGCCAACCTGTCTGTTCTTATGCCAGTACCAAACTGTTTTCATTACTGTAGGTCTATAATCATGCTTGATGTCAGGGATTGTGATGTCCCCAGAAGTTCCTTTATTGTACAGGATTGTTTTGGCTATCCTAGTTTTTTTTGGTTTTTCATATGATATTGATTATTGGTCTTTCAAGATCTGTAAAGAATTGTGTTAGGATTTTGATGGAGCATGGTCTGAACTCCCAAAGTCCAGTTGAAAAGTGGGAGGAGTGAGAGTAGGAGCAAAGAAGTCAAGACCATAATGGGAACTCCTACTGAAAGAGTTTTCTTAAGCTAACTGTAGCTCACCACCTCCAGCAGGACAGAGAAGGAACCAACATAGAACCAAACTAGACCCTCTGAAAGTAAGTGACTGTTGCATGGCTGGGGCAGACTGAGGGGTTACTAGCAGTGGCACCAGGATTTATCCCTACTGCTTGTACTGGATTTTTGGGAATCTATTCTCTTTTGGATGGATACCTTGTGCAGCCTACATATAGTAGGGAGGGCCATGAATCTTCCCAATGCAATGTGCCTTACACTCTCAGAAGAGTGGATGGGGGTGGGAGGTGAAGGGAATAAGAGGAGGGGAGGGAGGAGAGAGAGGGAACTGGGATTGGTATGTAAAATGAAAACAGATAGTTTCTTTTCTTTCTTTAAAAAAGCTGATTATTGTGGGTTAGGCTCCTCGAAGAGTAAAGAATTCAGCATGGAGAATACTTCTTAGGACTATTCTTGGGACTAAACCCTACTAAAAGGAGCCAGAAGGAAACAAAGTTGGATATACTGGGAAAAGGAGCTACAGATGCAAATCTGGCTATAGCTTCATTTGGCCAGACACTGAGAATTTCCCTTCTGACTTGTCCTTGCTGTGCTAGGATTTTTTATCCCTAAACAGTCAGATTCTGGATATAGACCACCACGAAATGATGAGCTGGAGCTGGTCCATCCCCGCTCTCACAAGCTAACTGCTTACATCAATGACCATTCGCTGAAATGGAGGAGATATATACTTGAAAATCCAAAATCAGTCAGCAGTGGTTATAATCCAGGTCTTCTTTGCTTTACTGGAGAAGTAGTTCTTAGACATTACTGAAACATTACTGCCACTGTGGAAAATTGTGTTTGTGAATGAGAAAACTGTATGGAATTGAGGCAATCCTGCAAGAGCCAGAGTGACATTTTTAGCAGTTGCTACATACTTTCCAGCCAATGTAGAGTGTCTTTGACTTCCAATTACAAAGAAATCTTTGGGAGGGCTTCCGGTCTAGCCACCACCACCGGAGGAAAAGTCGGCCCTTTTGACTGAGGTAAGCCCTTGGAGAGGGCATCCAATCTAGCCACCCCCACCGGAGGAGAAGGGCTTGACAGAGTGTGACAGGCCCTTGGAGAGGGCTTCCGATCTACCCACCCCCACCGGAGGAGAACGGCCCATGTGGCAGGCC
>JAQHUG010000127.1:4546503-4567426 GCA_028555095.1 Dicrostonyx torquatus | reverse complement strand
CCATAGGACAGGGTATCCTGCACCATCTTAAGGAAGCAGGGGGAGGACGGTGGGGTAGTGGGGGAGCTGGAGGGCCGGGAACAAGGGGAGTAAATGTAAATTTTGCTTTTAACAATAAAAAAATAAATAAATTTAAAAAAGAAATCTTTGGAGAGGCTGGAGGTCATTACCTTAACAAATTATAGCATATGCAGGAAAATAAGCAGAGTAAAGAATAAGGGAGTATGGTAAATATGATATATGGTAAACCAATATTGAACTCAGGCAGCAGCTAGAAAAGAAAATGACCTCCTTTGAAAAACAAGGTTGTGGTTTTTGTTATGCTTTTAAAATTGTGTGTGTGTGGAGGGGTACTAGGTAAGTTTTGGTTTTCAAAATTAGATAGATTGTGTTTAGGGATGCTTTTCATCTTTTTTTCATCTCTTTTTTGTCCAATTTGGCATAAGAATGGATTCAGGAAATAGTTTGTGAACATTGTACTTGAGGGACTGAGTTCTAAGTTTAAAAGTTGATCAGGTCAAAATACAATACAAACTGAGAAGAACTACAGATAGACTGGATTATTGATCCTTGGAAAGAACAAAGATCTTCCCACCAATGAACATCCTTGGAGGATATATACATGACTTAAATTTTGAATTATATAAATTTCATTGCACCAGTGTGAATATTTTTTTTAACAAAACACCATCATTCACACTTTTACAGAGGCCTCTTATTTGTTCCTGGCTGCTCAGCCCCAAAATAATCACACTGAAACCATATTATTTGCAGTACTGTTTGGCCAATAGCTTAAGGGTATTTCTGGCTAACTCGGCGAGCTTCCATGTCTTCTCTCTGACTGCACCTTCTTTCTCCCAGCATTCAGTTCTGTTTTCCCCTCCTAGCTCTACTCTGCCCTATCAACAGGCCAAGACAGTTTCTTTATTCATTAACCAATAAAAGCAACACACAGACAGAAGGATCTCCCACACCAACCCACTTAACTTATAAGTTTTAGCTACATGTTGTTGACAGTGAAAACAGTGTGAGAATCCTGAGACTGAACTGGATGTGACTGACATGCAGTGAATAACCACTAAAGGATGGTCTCTGTGTTACAGATTTCTGTAAGATGGGCAGACATTCTCCACAGTCATTCAAGATTGTTGCTTAGAGTTCAGGCTTCTGTTAATGGTCTTCTGGGTAAATAACTCTAATCCACTCTACATGATAGGAAATGTAAAATGTAAGTTTAGGTTCTTAATATTTTGACTTAGTAACAGTTTGCCTAACAAATCATCTGCCATATCACCCACTGGATATCTGTCCTGACATCTTGGGAAATGCCCTGATATTTTCTTAATTTTAAGAGACCTCTGGCTATCAGTATTCTGGTTCCTGGGACCACTTGACTTACAGAATGATATAAGGATTTCCTAACAGTGTGTCATAGTATTTAGTTTGCATACTCAGAATTAAAGATTTCTTGATGCTCATATAGTAATATACCTTTAAAATTGAAAGTTATTCTCATATAGTAGAACATAGTTACAAATATTTTGTGGTTCTATACTTTTAATTTTGTTTCCTGGACCCAGGGTCATATTGGAAGAGGACATCTCAATTGAGGAATTACATCTATCAGATTTGCCTGTGGGCATGTCTATAGGGATATCTTCTATATTTGCTAGTTGATGTCAGAGAGCTCAGCCTTCTGTGGGCATTGCTACCCATAAAGAAGCAATCTTGGTATGAGAAAGATAGTTGAGCAAGGTGGTAAACATCGTTTTTCCATGGTCATTCAAGTTCCTGCCTTCAGTTCTTGTTCTGGCTTCCCTTGGTAATGGAATGTTTCCTGAAAGAGTAAGATGAAAATAACTCTTTCTTTCCCAAGTTGCTTTAAGATGAACTATTTCATCACAACAACAGAAATGCAAACTAGAGCTACCCATGAGGTAGCTATTGTAATGGCTCTCATTTACCTATAGAGGTTAAATCATTTGCAGAAAGTCCCATGACTAAGGATTGATGAAGCCATGTTTTGGGTCTTCCTTTAGAGCTCATGCTTATCACCATTCTCTAAGTCTACATAAATTTCCTTTGTAAATGATATATCATCATGCCAGAAGAACCCATTAAAGTAGGTGTCCAAATTTATACAGTGAGATTATAGAGTTCTGATGCACACAGCTAAGTTATAGTACACATGTGCTTTTGAAAAGATGTCATCTGGGGAAAAGTGGTATGCAGGTTGTAACTGAAATATTTTTCTTTTCTTTTTTTGCCTTTCCCATTGCAAAATTATTTCTATATTATGTTGTAGTCAATCAAATCTTATTAGCTCTTAAGTTGTATTAGCTTAAATCAGTATTGGAAGAGGGAGGAAAAATACAAAGTACAAATGGAACTATTTCAAGAATTTTTATTTGTGAATTATGCCATTGTTAAATACCAATTCTGATTTTGTCTATCTATGTTTGGGGAGACCAGATGTTCTTCATTTCTCCCAAGTAACCAGTTGATTCTTTGTTTTTCCATTTGTTGAATACCAAATAAGTAGGGTAGGAGATCTCCTACTAGAAGCCTATGATGTTGCTGTTTAGGAACATAGGAAAGGTATTTACAAGTAGAGTAGGAAAAGGCTCAGAGGAAGTACAAATGGAGAAATATTTTGGTCTTTTCTTCTTTTATTTTTGTGATTATAATACGATTACATTTTTACTTCCTTTTTTCTTCCAAACCCTCCCATATTCATATACATGTATATTCATATTCTTAGTATGCTGTAAATACAGTGTGGTGAAACATGAGCATGAAAATGTGTGACAGAGAAGAGAGGTGAATGCTTCAGATTTGGAGGAACAGGAACTTATTTAATTCTGGCTAATTAACACATGTGCCTGTATGTTTCCCTTCCAACAATAGCTTTCAGCAACTGTACCAGTTTCCACTGGTATTATGCTTTTCACAAGTTTACAAACAGGAAAATGTAACAATTTAATATCAACTTCTGAGTTCCTATATGTAATTAATCTAGTTTGTGGATAAGTCTCCAAAAATATATCCATCATTATCATTTGAGTTGTCTTTTCCCACCATCACTTTACTTCTGTGTATCCTGAGGTCATAAATTACTTTTAATATCACCTGAAGCAAATACATATGGAAGATAAAGGTGAGTAGTTTGGTTTTATGTGTACTAAGAACTCTTGAATAATAAGTGTAGACTTTATGCTGTATAGAATGAATATATGTATGTATGTATGTATGTATGTACTTATTTACAGATATATTACAAATCCTGAATAAATTTGAAGAACATCCACAGAAAAACTTTCTGTCTTTAAAAAGAAAAATTCTCAAAGTTGCTGCTGTGACAAATTACAACCTTTGGAAAATGAAAGGCTGAATAAGCAAAAGAGCCATTTTCCAGAGACACTCCCAGATGCGACAGCTCACCTGTTTCAGGCTTTCATTTAAACTGTTAACTGAGAAAAGCAGTTAACATTTCACCTGCATAGGCTAACATGTTTATTTATTAGTAAGGTTTGAAAAGCAGTCTGTATTCTATGGAAGATTTATACAAATAATAGAAAGAAATGTTTCTGGCCCAGATGTCCCTATCAATCATAACTCCTATTTCGATAAATTGGAAATGAATTTGGAGCTTACTTCGGGGGAGGGGGTTGAAAATATACTGAAGGTAATATGGTTTTTAAAAGGCACTAAGTTAGGTGTGTGACAAGAAAGCAACCCTAAACTTAGATGAAAAGTCTGGATAGAAGTGCTTTCCACATTGGAGAGAAGCTAAGACTTGTCAGAATGAGCTGAGAGGGAGAGGGGTGAGAAAGCAGGCAGGAGAACCAGGAGGCTGACAGCATGCATTGCCAGGTGAATTGAAATGAAGTCTACTCGAAGAGAACATTGAGACTCCGTGAAGGCAACCACTGAAGTGCCAAGAGAGGAACAGAAGACATGTAAAGGAAAGCTTCAGAAACCCATGGCGTAAGTGATTTCAAGAACACTTGAATCAAGATGGAGAAGTCCCTACTGCTACAACCACAGCCTAGAGAACAGCTGTGAGACTGCGAGCTGACAGCTTCCTGTGGTGGCCACAAGAGATTCAGAACAGCACTTGAGGGAAATCTGGCAAAAAGGCTGACCCAGTCACAACTGAGAATAAAAAGAAAAACATAACCACTCCTTAAAGTGAGCTGTTTTGTTTTGAATATACAAATATATTGGAAGAAATTATGAAACCATATGTACCTCTATTTTTCAGGAACCTTATCTATGTACAGATATTCTTTTTCATTTTCACTTCAGTTGATGATATCACTAATTTTGTTTCTGTGTATTTATATTTCCACATTGCTGTGCCTACACATCCGTTAGGTTTGCCATTGAGAGGAACAGAGTATGACCTTGAGTCTCCAGGGTTGATACTATTCTATGTTGTTTTTGAGGACACCAAATATTTTATCTAGCTTATTAAATGTATCTCATAAGCATTCTTATTATATTTATATCTCTAATTCTCTGACAGGCTATGTATTAGAATCATTTGAGAAGCCTTTTCCTGATGTTTTATCTCAATGCCCCACCCCTCTACATACACACAGAAAAATCCAATTCCATGTTGTTATTCTGGGACAATGCCATAGTTTTGTTTTCAAACTCTGTATATAGTTTTAATGTGCAGCCAGAGTTAAAAATTGCTGGTTTAGTATGCTTGAAAAGATAAGTAATAGTGTAAAGAAGAAAACTATCAGAACTTCAGATGTGAAAGCTTCATATCATGTCAGTACGCAAGACAACAATTAGAAAGATCAATGAAAACGGTAATAATCTCAATAAATTGTGTGCTCAGAGTGAGCCCTCATCAAGAGGATTAAGGATTTAATAATTTTAAAGATCTCTCACTTATGGTGATGTTTCTTAAAGAGTCCTCTTTCCGGTATGCCCAGTTAGGTAAGGAAAAGGAACTATGAGAGTCTCTTGTTAGTAGACTTCATTAGTAGCAGAGAGAAAGAAATGATATCGCCTACCTAATACATCATTTTTCCCTTCGCTCTTGAAGTATGATCCCATGAGGCTGGTCTTACAGGCATTTTTGAACTCTGCTACTCCTTGTGGCTAGCAATTCACATAATTCCCCCTGAAGCCTGAGGATATTTACATTAGGCCATCACCTTAAAAATTCAGGGTGAACAAACACTTTCTCCACAGGGCCATACGTTAAAGATTTGAGGCCACACAGTCTACGTTGTGACTCTACGGTACTGCTATTACAGCTTTTGACAATATCCCAATAAATTTGTTGGCTGTGATCTAGTAAGTTACTTACTAAAGTAGGAAGTGGGCTACATTTGCCATGTGAGCCTTAACTTGCCATCCTGTACTGTAAGTAGGTAAGTTTAGTTTTATGAGTATGATAAGTGAGTCGTACAACAATCATTCTTTTTTCAAAATTAACCATAAAATATAAAATATCAGCCTCAACTATCACAACAAAATACAAAACAATGTTAAAGATAAATTATCTAGATATAACTTATTATATTGCTCACTGTGATGCTTAATTTGGTGTCTGTTCTCTTTCAAGTCTAAAGTAAAAAAAATCTACTTTTTAGGTTACCATAAAAACCTTGAAAAGAAGTCCATTTGCCATAAAGGTGCAAGAAGTCATAGTTTGGGAGTTTTCATTTAGTGCTTTAGAACCCATGGTCTCTAGTTCACCTGTTTGGTTGACTCTAACTGCCTGCTTACCAGAGAGAAGCTATTACTTGCCTTATAAATCCTAATAAAATTTGGATTACCTTTTTGATTCCCATTTAGTTTTTACTATCCTATGGTAAAATCATCAGAAAGGAATACCTTACTGCACTGTAGAGCCGTGAGCTTGCATAAAAATATTATAAATACTTTTCCGACTAAAGCTTTCCCTGGAAACTAACAGTAAGACCTACCTGAGCAGAGGCTCAGTGCCCTCTGCAGTCTGGTTTTATTGTTAAAGCAGAAAAGACTCCAGGAGTTCCAAGCAGATTTGATTGGTGGAGTTCGGTGTATGAATAAAAGGTATCTGCTTCATTCTGTAAGTGGAACTCATAGAGATTAAAGGGTGGCAGTCTTCGTCGAGAGGGATTCACTCCAAGACTGTGTAACAAGAGAGTTTTTTAGGAAAGGTCTAGATGCAAATATTGACATATCATTCTAGTTTATTGGGCATGAAAGGATACATACATATTTCTTTCATTCTTTCTTCCAAAGGGAACAGATTTAACAAATATGTAGGGATGGGGATGGAGACAGAGAGAAACATGGAGCGATACATTTAGAGAGAAAGTGAAAACCAGAAATACAGCATTAAGCCATCAATAGGCCAGGAGAAAAGCAGACACATCGTCATTGACATGATAGGATTAAAGCTAATGTCAAAGGTCAGAGGACATTCATTTCACATCAGGAAAAGACAATGGACAACCACATCTACCTAATGACAAAATGCTTGTGTCATTTAATGCCTGAAAGCCATGTAAATACCCTCTACACTATGTCCCAAATTTGGCTGACACTTCAAGGAGAAAAGACAGAAGATATAAAACTCAAAATTGCTTTGGCAATTCTGAAATACTTCAATTTTTCTAAAAATACAGTATTAAGTTTTGGCTATTTACTCTAAGGTGACAAGAGGAAAACTTTACTCCTACATTAGTTAATTAAAGAACATATCATGATTTGGATGTTCATGCTACCTATACCTGGAGATAGTGAAAAGCTTAGCATTCACAGGAAGGGAACTGATCCATGCATTACGGTGTTGTGAAAAAAAATCCTAAGTAGTGTTTGCAGCCTATAATGGAGTGAGAAGAAAAACCTCTCTTGAAAGGCACAATGAGTCCTAGTTTTGAGTCCTGTGGCATAGCTGTAGCCTCCCCAGAGAAAAAGGCAACTAACAAATCTGCCCTGCAAAGAGCAGTTAGGATTTCTGAGACAGAGCTCAGTGCCTCCTCTAAGGCAAAGCCCCCAGCAAATAAATACATAAATAATAATCACTAAATATTATAAGCCCTCTGTGCAGAAGCAAAGCCAAAAATATTCTTTTCATGTGGCAGGGTGGGGCTTCCAGGGTTGCTTTGGCCTTTCACCATGGTGATCAGAAACAGGAGCTGCTGATGTAAAGGTCAGCCCATGCAGAGCTTGTTTCTACCCTGCTGAGGAGAGCTTTCCCAGACTGAGGCAATCTTATTGGTTGCTGATGAGTCACAGATGCTGAAGTCCACAGGCAGAAGCATCTGATTGGCTGTCTCTCTGTTTCAATATTTCCAGTCACGCAGGCTCTGATGAATGGTACACAAGGAGCAAACGCTATGATTTGGATCAATTAATATGATGAGAAGGGCTGGGAGTGATAACTCTCCCACACACCCAAACTAATAGCTGTTCCTGCTGTTTCATTTCCTCGCTGCTGTGTTAGAGGAGGCTTTGTATAAAACAAAATCCTTGAGGAGATAGGGAACTTTTCAATGCTGCGTAAATGGCAACTGTTCTATTGTTGTTCTGCTTACATCAGAGAGGCGAGGGTTACAAGCAGAAGGACACAGTCGTGACGAAAAACTCAAAGAGTACTCCAGCCCACAGAAAGGTTGGGGGATATGAAATAGAGCCTCTGGGACTCAGTTCCAATCTTAGCTTGGTTTGACGTTTGTCTCTGAAACCTGCAAGAGACATCTACAAGATGGATTTCCTTTCTTTCTCACTAATCGCAAGACTGTTAATTTCTACACGGCTTTGAAGCCAGGAATCTAGGACCACACACTGAACTCTCTCACACACGCACGAAGTTCCGAATGCTTAATTACCAGGTCATAAGAAAAGTAATTAGCATGAAGATAGGGTTTAATGTGCAAAATTCATTTTGTATTCATAGCAGGACTGCAAGTAAACACTATTATCTGAGTTTATAACCTGAGGAGACTGAAAAATCTGAATGGTTAGAAAACTTAAAGGTGTGGGGCAAGTGAAGAAAACATTAGGTACCCTGGCATATATACTGATTGTGACATACAAGAAAGCAACTGCCCCCAGAGGTCAGGAAGTCCACCACTCAGTTCTCACGTATTGATCCTTTGATAAGGATTTCTTTAACAAATATTTATTAACCCTTTTGTGTACTAGGCCTAGTATGAACTAAAGCTGTAAAAATAAGTACCTGCATTTTAACCTGGAGATGTTCACATTCTACTGAGGAAAAGGGGCAGTGGGCAGTGTGTGTGTGTGTGTGTGTGTGTGTGTGTGTGTGTGTGTGTGTGTGTGTGTGTACCATCTGTGAAGCTAAGGGTACAAGCATCAGGCTTTGCAGAAAATGCCCTAAATTTGCTGAGCCATCTCCCTGGCTCAGAGGGTAGTATTTTCTGTCAGTTTTGTGGATCTCACCACTACTATCTTAACTTAATGTGTTATGGGCTATTCAAGGAATCTTAACCCTGTGTCCCTCGGCAGTTACCATGGATATTTGATATTCCTAAAGGGCTCTGTAAATTTGGAATCCTTGTGGACAGTTTTAGATAATGACTCTTTAACTGTTTTCTCAACTCTACAAATCTAGGCATTTCAGGAAACATCAATCCAAGAGAGGTATAAATGACATAATAAAATGTTGACCCTTTATTGACCATATAGCATGCAAAGGTAGTGTCTAATAACATTCATACCATATAGCTATATTTTTAGAAGACTTCAAGTAGAAAGTTATACACTAACAGAGCGATCATAAAAACTAGTTTCTAATTCAGAGAGCCTATGTCTGTGAGAAATTTCCCTGTAGAACTTCCAGGGGGGAAAAAAATCCCTGAAGGTCACACCCAGGACATCAGAATCACTTTCTTTTCAGTAAAATATGTTAAAGGATTTTATTTACTATGGAGAAGGTAATTAACCTCATGGAATAATTAGGACCATAAGCCATTGAATCAAGATGAATTACCTCAGTGAAAATTAAAGAAGGTTAAAAGCCATCTGGCTGTGAATCCTTTTCTAATTCATAATACCAGTGAGTCCAGTTCCTTCTCAGGCAATCCTCCAGACCTCACAGGAGGAGTCTAGTAACCCCAACCCCTGGGGTCAGCGAAACCTAGCCACTAAGAGGCTAGAAGAATAATGGCCTGAATTTATGGAAAAACGCAAAATCCCATAACATAAATTTGGAACCTCTGTGGTTTTTGACATTGTGTCCTACTCTGACTGAAGACCAAATTGTACACTTTTGATTGTTGTCACAAGCAAGAAGATAGATATGCAGAGTTAGTAGAACAAAAATTATACTTTATTATGCTGAGGGTCACTACACAAAGTTTGCACTCTAAATTTGTAACCACATTCTTAAGCCTGTCTCCCCAAGGCTGCTCACCTATGCAACGTATTTCAGCTGAAGCTCAAGTCCAAAATCTACCAGAAGTCTCTGATCAGAGGGTCAGGGAGACTCTCCATCCACAGGGGTAGATCGAGGTGGTGTCTCTTCAGATGTGCAGAGTAGAGTGTTGCTCTTCATCTCTGCTTATATACAGTCCAGTGGGTGTCATGGGGTTCTAGGACTGGATCTGGTTATCTTGAGTGAGTGATGTCCCTGGATTCTGGATATCAGGTGCAGCCTTGAATATAGTGAGAATACTGACCAAACTATCTTTACGTGTCTAAAATGTACTTTTACTATGCACATTGCAACTGTGGACGATTCTTTAATAGTTGTGTGCTTGACCATTTCATGTGCAATGCCTTGCTTTGGCTTCAACTAGGTAGTCTGTCAAGAATCTAGAGTACTTTGTTGATCTGTTGCTTTTTGCTTTGTGATTGGGGTTTGTATAACAGATATGATTCAGTGCTGTAAGGTTGCCATACAGTCTTCCTAAACTAACCTCAATTCCTTCATTGGGTTCTTCTAATTTTGTAACTGGACTGCTTCTGACTGTACCATAATTGGTTTATTTAGTAATATAACCATAGTTGCTTCATGTGTGCCCTTTCCTACTGCCACCTGATCACCTATTCTGCCTGACAGAAATTAAGTTTTGTAACTAGGCTGTGAAACTAGAAACATGATAAAGTACAAAACCTCATATGGGAGAACAAAATATTATGATAAGAAAACTAGAATTCAAAATATTGGAGAATGACCAAAAGTAAATTAAAGAAGTTTAGAGCTTAACTGGACATGGAAGCACTTCCCTGTAACTTGAGCCCCTAATAAACTGAAGCAGAGCGATCACAAGTTCAGGGATAGCTAGACTAACTATCTAAGAGAGAATTTGGGATGAGGCCAGGTTTGCATAGTGAGACCTTGTCTCTGTTGTAGGGAGGCCACTTGTTTGTTCCCTGCTGCCAAGACTTGAAATAACCGCACAGAAACTATATTAATTAAATCACTGCTTGGCCTATTAGCTCTAGCTTCTTATTGGCTAACTCTTACATATTAATTTAACCAATTTGTAGTAATCTGTGTATGGACACATGGCTGTGACTTACCAGGTAAAGTTCCATCCAAATCTAGCGGAGCTACATGGCTACTCCCTGACTCTGCCTTCTTTTTCCCAGCATTCACTTTAGATTTCCCTGCCTAGCTCTACTCTACCCTAATCAGGCCAAGCCAGTTTCTTTACTCATTAATCAATCATATTCACAGCATATTCCCATCATGTCTCATTGAAATGAAGTTTAAAGTTCAGAAGCTACATCTGAAATGAAGAAGTTATAAGGAAAAGTAGGCAAATTAGTGCTGGGAATATGCATAATGCTCAATAAATCATTTCTGGATTAAATGAGTATACTGACTTCATGAGTATGAAGTGTATGCTATTTTTATAAACACAGTTCAAGAAGAAAGATAAAGGGAAACTAAGAAACTTCACTATTTCTACTAAGAACTTATTGCTCTTCTACCCAAAAGATTAATGTATGATGACAGTCATGTACACATTCACATGTCATTAGATAAATGGCTTGAGAGTGATTACGGGTTGAAAACCAAGAAGGATGGACAGAAATCACTGTCAGATGATGCAAGCTGAGAACTTGGATGCTGAAAAGACCATCATTTCTTGGCAAGATGATAGCATGATATATCACTTTCCAAGTATTAGACAAGGCTGTGTGCTTAGATTTTGATAAGAGCAACGTTTAAAACTTGATAGCTCATATCTAATTATGTAAAAAGAAAACTGGAAGGAACAGTTCCTTAAGAAGAATGTAGTTTACTGAGATTTGTCCCAAAATAATTAATAGCATTTAATAAAGAATGTACATATTATGAAGCTTGACAAATGACCACATGGGTAAAAAGCTTGATACACAAGCATGATGTCCTGACTTTGGATCCTCCAGCACTCGTGCTAAACAAACAAACAAACACAAAACAGGCCTGAAGACACACCTTCCCAATCCCAGCACTGGAACTCAGAACAAAGAGGATCCCAGGGATTGCTGGCCAGCCTGGCTACAAAATAGGTTGTCTTCAAATTTAATGGGACCTGGCTTCAAAAACTAAAGACAGAAATCATTAGAGGAAGACATTGACTTGACCTCTGACATTCTTGCACACAGGTTCCCCCCACCCCGTTACTCTCTTAGTCTGTATCTAGGAAGTTATCATTTTCCCAGCATGAGAAAGTCGTGATCTGATCTCACCCCCAAGTTGCTACCTCACCAACACCAAAACAAAGAAAAGGGTTTTTTTTTAAAATTTCTGATTTTTCCTTTCCTCACATCTTAATTTTATAAAGTATGTTCTAACTAGAGCATCACTTCTTTGTGTGTTCTGGGAAAATTATTAATCCTAAGAAATGAATGGACATGAGTCACCTATTCCATATCCTGATATTTTTCAAGAAAGATCAGGAGGAAATGCACAATGCCAAGAAGTGACTCCTCTGTGCCAAGAATGCGGGTGTCAGAAATGCATGGTTGAAAAGAGAGGTTTTTGAGAAAGAACTTTGCAGAAGATCATCCTACTATGGTAACAGTAAATGCATTTGCCTTTGTTTCTTCTACCTTCTGTTCAAGAGAACTAACCCAACACGAAGATTTCTATAGTCATACTAATGGAACTGTATTTTTTTTAATTGAAATGATGGTGGCAGAATGGTGGAAAGCATAGAGCTTTGAGAGAGTTGAGGCTTTTTGTGGATTTTTGAACAGGGTTTCTCTGTGTAACAGCGCTGGCTGTCCTGAAGCTCACTCTGTAGACCAGGCTGGCCTTGAACCCATAGAGATCCATTCGCCTCTGCTTTCCGAGGGCTGAGATTAAAGGTGTGTGAAAACACTGCCCAGTGGGAGGAGACTTCTTATACCATACAAAACATATCATTTGATAACATTTAAATTTGAGTGATATAAAATAACAGAATTGTTTCACAAACAATTCTTTGTAAAGTATAAACTGTGCCTGATATTATTCCATGTGCAGAGGCTACATGTGAATGATAATTAGTCAGGGCTTCATCCCAGCCCCCTAGCATTCATCCATTTCAAGCTCCCTCCTCTGGGAGTTGCCTCAGTCCAAACTCCACCTCCATGAAAGCCCGCCAAATGGTGACCCTTCTCCAGAGAGAGTCAAGTCCACTCCCACAGCCTACTTAAAAATGCCCCCCAGAGAATAAACATGGTCTCCTGTCTTCCTCTTTGGTGGTTTTGTCAGCTTTCCTTTCCACCTCCGTGTTTCCCAGGACCACTCGAGAGTGCAGGCATCCAATTAAATCTGGATATCTTTTAATTAAGTTTGATTTTGTCTGACTGGGATTATTTGTGTCAGCAGAGAGGCTTGTGGGTAAGAAAATGCCTAACAAATGACACAGACAAAATGTTCTACCCTGAGGTAGCTTCTAGAAGAGAAAGAAATAAAATGTAGAATTTAATAGTAATAATAGTAATAATCATAAAAGTATTGACATGACAGTGAGTACCACTAGGCATTTTAACCAGATGAAGACTTCACTGAGACAGTGACTTGTGTAGGAAGTGCCCAGAGTATTACAAATAGTTTCAGAAATAACATTCTAAGCACAAGGAATAGACAGTGAGAAGCCATTCATATGTGCTTAAGAAAGCAATCTTTTGGTATATTTGGTGACAAACATGTCCCATGTGTTTGAGGAACAGCGAGGAAGCCACCATCATAGAGAAATGAGTAAGGGATAGAGAAGGGTTTGATGGATGGTCAGAGAAGTAAGAAGCACTGTATTATTTAGAAGTATTAAGCAGAATATTAAATGACATTGTACCAGTTGAACATAGGTTACATTCAGAAAGAAAAAAATTTACATGGGGAAGGGATAACAGCTTTTGTTATAAATGCTGCGGTCTTTATATTATGTGCTTCCCGTCCCAAACATTCACCAAGCTCCTTAAAGCTTTAACTTCATCAGTTACCTGCCTTGACTATTTATAACAAATCTAACTCCTTAGTTAATAAAATGAATAACCATCTTTTAGCCCCAAAACAAGCATTCCTTCTAATCCCTTCCTTCCTGCATCTTTTATCAGTAGATGTGTTGATCTCACATAGCCAAGAGTTCTGCTATCATCTTCTGCTGAAGGGCTTCTGGATAATCACCTCCTTTGTGGATTGTGCTGCATTTCCTTTATGGATTACAGTTGTGTTATTCATCTTGTGAATACTCTCCTCAGGGATCTCTTGAAAATGCTTCCTTTTGTGTTTTCCTCAGTGCCAATGGGCAAACTGACTCATAAACTCAGCTTCAGAAGCTTCATACAGATTCACTTTTAAGTGCTTAACTCTGGGCCCTTTCCATACCTTCAGACTAGAGCGCCTAAATTTTGGGCATGAGCAGTTTTAGAATGCATGGTGTGGGGGGTAGTCTAACAAAATAAACCAAAGCTCTCCTCCAAATGTGCTTCATCACTTCTGCTGCCTATTCCACTCAATTGGCATTCACCATTGTTTCAGATGCCGAGAAGTCATCTGTTTTCTCCCTCTCTTCCATCCATGCACTGAGCTTTCCAATTCATTCCCTTCCCTATGAGCCCTCACTGCTACAGCCACCACTATTAACATTAAACTGATTCTTTGCACTTCGATGTTTGCTGGAACTACATAACACTTCTGATACCCATACTCTTTTGTTTTAAAATCTCAGAGTAAATTTCAGGATATTGTAAGGGGAACAAAAGATAGTCCATTTATACCAGATACAATAGGTTTGGTGTAGGAAACAGTGCTCCATCGCTTTTGGAAGAAATGGATGAGTAAAGCTTAAGGAAGCTGACATTGAAATCACAAAAGCTAAAGCCTAAAGACTCAGTTAAAGTAGTTAAATCAGTGGCTCCCAGCAGCTCATTAGGACACTGCTGTAAATGTCCCATTTTCCCTTGGGTCTTACTGCAACTGCTTCAAGAGCATAATAACCTCGCCTGCTTACTCATCTTCAGAATCTCAAGTTTCTGTCTTTCATTAGCCAACTGTACAATAAAGCTGAGTGTGAAACCTTATCACTCCTGTCCCCACTTAAACCCCCTTTTCACTTCTCCCCAAATTACCTTCAGCTCTGTGTTTTAAAATGCCTTCAGACCATTTGAAAAACAGTATTATGATAACACTCCCCTGTTCAAAATTCTTCAGTGGGTCTTCATCTATTTTAGATTAAAAGGCTTTAATAATATTAGCAAGATATTTAGAAATATTGACCTACCTTATTTGTCTGATTCAGTTGGTTATAGTAGCTACCTTCAATTCGTCTCAGTCTATTTTTAGCAAATGATTTCATGAGAAAACATCACTGCAAAAGAAAATTAGAATTCTACTAAGGGGAAAGGTTCAAGTTTATTACCTTTTGATAGAGAGTAAACAGTAGCAGTCACAAATGCATGATAGATGAATGGGGGAATTAAATGGTTTCGATAAAATATATGCAAGGATAGGATGGATAGGTTTGTGATGCATAAGTATGTTAATATGACTGATGATATTGTGTCTGAAATGGGAAGGAAATCAACAGGTACATTACATTTGAGGGAATACTGAAAATAGACTCAGTTGTTCCCGTAAATCGTGCCTCCAAATTAGTAGCTCATTATGCTAAAATCAAGCAGTTGTCTTCTTTAAGACAACTATTATCCCTATTATCTGAATTATCCATATAATTGTGCTACTTCATACCCACACTTTGTCCACATAAAACAGCCACAGGACTAAAAAGGTATTTTAATTTTAAGCAATTCCAATGCATATTATTAAAAAGAAAACATTCCCCAAAGCAGAATAATTTAAGTGTGATGCCCTCTCTCTTCTTTCATAGATTATTTTCTCAAAAATAGAAATGTTTTCCAAGCTAAAGTGAAATTCACTTGCATTTGTGTGTCAGGGCTTTCTATTTTGGATTACTTTTTCCATCTTTCAGATAGACTACAGCATATCATTTGACATAGATTCAACAGTTCAAACATAAAGGTGCAAATTAAGAAACCTAGATACCTAACAGACAGAGAGGTTATGCATTTTTAAAAGCAAGTGCTAATTAAATTTTCAGAGAACATTAAAAAAAGGGATGTTCAGAGCAGTAAAGCTCTCTTCAACAGTCGGCAACATTAGGTTAACTGTATATTTTAAACATGGTAGAACCATCCTTTTGTACTGTCTATTGGAGGGTTATTTTACCATTATTACTCAACACTTCAAGGAATATATTATTTTTCACACCAACTAACTTCCAATGTTCTATATTACATGAGGAGAGAGGGAGCATCTACTGGGGCCTACTGGAAGAAAAGGAGAATAATTCTTCTATGTGGTTACCTGCAATCTTCAAAAATAAAAAAGTCAAGAAATTTTGGGATTGTCACTGACTGTAGACAGAGCTTCTACAAAAATGACATGTTTTTCAAATACTCTTCTTCTTGGTCTAGGAAGGAAGCTTAGGTGATGATGCACTTGAGCCAGGATGGTGATGTATTGGTTAAGTCAGAGCATTGTTTTAACTTAGAGTCAAAGGTCTTGTGAATTCATAGGTGATGGAAGGAGGCACCAATGATTGAAAACACAAAATAATGCTGTTGCTCATGACAAAGGGATTGATATTAAATATGGGGGACAATTAAATAATAATCCTATTATTTTGATACTGTTATTATTTCATTCCTAGTGTAACATATTATGTGGCCTGCTTGTATCAAGCTTAGGTAGTCTTGTCACTTACAACCTCTACAGAAAAAAAAAGTATGCACCAAAGAGACTAGTACATATGGGTGAAGGCTCCTTGAAGGCACCAGCTCCATCTCTCTGTGTTCAGTGATCTGTGAAACGGAGGGGGAATGTATGTGGGGGAGAGGAGAGGTGAGAGGGGAGCTTGGAGGAGTGAAGCGAGGGGAAAATATGCTCAGGATGTATTACATGAAAGAAGAATCTAATTTCAATAAAAAATAAGAAAATAAGGTGACATAACTCTAGTACTTTTTACAGAATAGATATGATATGTCTCTTTCATAAACAGTAGTGAAGTTGGCAATGCTGACCCATGCTGTGAGCTTGCCAACTCTAACAGTAAGTACATTGACATTGGCAGGAAGTTTTTGGTGAATGTCCTTGAAGTTCAACTGAATCTTTATTGAATTTTTAGGTGTCTGTCCTTATATCGGTGTAACATTCTTTAAAAAGGAAAAATATACTTACTCACTTTAATCAAAAACAAAACTAAATATCTGCTTATTGCAATTACATTATATATTATGCAAAATATGACTGACCTAATGTGATTTTTAATTGATTTCAAACACCAAGTAGTAACAATGCATAATCATCCCTGCATATTTTCAACATAAATTATTTTTAATATAAAGCATAACATGGTGATTATAATTGAGGACCGTGCACTAAAGAGGATTTTGCATCTACAGGTCGAAACCCCTAAACTTAAGTCTTAGTTCAGTCACTTCATGTGATGTAGCAGATGTTCTCTTTCATGTCACTACCTACATCTCCCAACTCTGACTATGCCAGGGCACAACATCCATCTGCTACCATACACCTACTTAAAATGATTGAGAATAAATACGCTGTAGCATGAATTCTAATTGTTCTTAATAATAAAAACCAGGGGTCAGATCTTAGGAGATGAAAGCTGAAAGATCAGAGAATCAGTGCAGCCAGACATTAGAGAGGCCTTTTACCTCTACCAAATCCTCAGACTGAAGGAGCTATCCTGTCTCTCCAAATCCTCAGACTGCATGCTCAGACTACATCCATCTCTACAAACCTCAGACTGCATCTGAGCTCCTGTCTCCTCCTGTCTTATATTTCTCTCTGTGCCCAGCAATAACCCTTCCTGTCTCCAACTCCCTAGTGCTGGAATTAAAGGCATGTGACTCCAAGAACTGGAATTAAAGAAGGAAGTCACCACTGACTGGCTCTGCTTCTCCTTTAGACTGGATCGATCTGGAGTGTCTCAGGGTGACCTTGAATTCACAGGAACCCACCTGCCTCTGACTCTCCTGTGAAGGGATTAAAGGTGTGTTACTCCACTGCCTGCCCCTGCCCTCTATGGCTAACTAGTGGCTTAGCTCCACACCCTGATCTCCAGGCAAGCTTTATTTGTTAGATTACCAACAAAATATCACCACTTTCTTATGGCTAGATATCACTCCAATCCCAATATAAAAGGATTGGATTCTGGACTGTTGTTGTATCTTGGGAGCAACCTTCAAATGAAAGAATATAAAATTTCTGACCCCACTGCATCAGCTACCATGGAAAACACATGCCCCACCTATACTTGTAGAAAGAGGCCCTAGCCCCCAGGGGCACATCCTGTGCCTCCTTCCTATCCACCACAGCCCCAGTGGCCAGTCAGTAGCATACTCTTGTCCCCACAAAACATCTGCTGAAACATCAACCACCATGGGAGTCACATGCCCTACCTACACCTGGAAGAAGAATTGAGTAGTGTCTGAGCTGCCAACTGGACAGCTATGCTTTCTCGGCCCTAGCCCTTGGGAACATTACATGCCCCACCCCCATATACTGCAGCCCCAATGACCACACAGCAGTATCTCCCCTGCCACCCCAACCATTCTCCACAGCATCAGCTACCTCGAGAGCCACAGATCCCACCTGCACCTGGAGGAAAAGCTACTACCAGGGCCACAGAACCCAGCTTCACCAATTGGAGGAAGAGATGGGTAGACAGCAGTGTAAGGATACGTTCAACAACATAAAGAGCAATATGGCAGCACCAGAACCTAGTGGTTCTACAACAGCAAGACCTGAACATCCCATCACATATGGAGCAAAAATAAAAAACCTTAAAAATAAGTTTATGAAGATAATAGAGGCCCTTAAAGATGAAATGAAAAATTTCCTTAAAGAAGTAGAGGAAAAGACAAAAAAATTAAAAGAAATCAATAAATTCCTTTAAAAAAATCAAACAAGTGAAGGAAATAGTTCAAGACTTGAAAATGAAATACAGGCAATAAAAAAAAAACACAACCCAAGAAATTCTGGAAATGGAAACTCTTAGTAAATGAACAGGAATTACAGATGCAAACATAATAGAATGTAAGAGATAGGAGAGAGAATCTGAGGTGTTGAAGATATGCTAGAGGAAATAGATTCATCAGTCAAAGAAAATGTTAAAATCAACAAATTCTTAACACATGATATCCAGGAAATCTAAGACACCATGAAAATATCAAACCTAAGAATAAGGGACAGAAAAAGGAGAAGCATATCAGCTCAAAATCACAGAAAACATATTCAACAAAATCATAAAAGAAAACTTTCCCAGCCTAAAGAAGGATATGCCTATGAAACACCAAATAGACTGGGCCAAAAAAGTTCCCTTACCATATAATAATCAAAGACTAATCATACAAAATAAAGGTCTACAAACAAAAAAGGCCAAGTGACATGTAAAGACAAACCTATCAGAATTATACCTGACTTCTCAATGGAAACTTTGAAAGCTGGAAGGTCATGGACAGACATTCTGCAGACCCTAAGAGAAGACAGATACCATCCCAGACTACTATAACCAACAAATCTTTCAATCACCATAGATAGAAAAAACAAATTATTTCATGACAAAACCATATTTAAACATTATCTATTCACAAATCCAGTGCTACAGAAAGCACTGGAAGGACTCTCCAACCCAAGGAAGTTACCTGCATACACAAAAATACAGACAACAGATAACCATGCACCAGCAAACCCCAAAGAAGGAAAACACACAAACACTATCACCACAACCAATATAACAAGAATTAACGATCACTGTTCAATAATATCTATTAGTATCAATGAACTCAACTTGCCTACAAAAAGACATAGGCTAACAGAATGGTTACAAAAACAAAACCCATCCTTCTGCTGCATATAAGAAACACATCTCAACCTCAAAGACAGACATTATCTCAGAGTAAAGGAAAGGGAAAAGATTTTCCAATCAAATGAATCTAAGAAATAAATGGGTATAGATATCCTAATATCTAAAATAGATTTCCAACTACAATCAATCAGAAGAGATGGATAAGGACACTTCATACTCATCACAGGAAAAATCAATCAAGATGAAGTCTCAATCCTGAACATATGCCCCAAATACAAGAGCACCAACATATGTAAAAGAAACATTACTAAAGCTTAAATCGCACATCAAACCCCACACACTAATAGTAGGAGACTTCAACACACCATCCTCCCTAATGGACAGGTTAATCAGACAGAAACTTGACAGAGAAATAAGAGAACTAACAGATTTCATGACTCAAATAGACTTAACAGACATCTATAGAATATTTCACCAAAACACAAAAGAATATAACTTCTTCTCAGCACCTCATAGAACCTTCTCTAAAACTGACAACATTCTCAGTAACAAAGCAAACGTCAACAGATACAAAAACAATTGGGATAACCCCCTGTATCTTATGGGATCACTATGGCTTAAAATTAAAATTCAACAACAACATTAATTGCAAAAGTTCCACAAACTCATGAAAATTGAATAGAGCTCAATTGAATCATAACTAGATCAAGGAAGAAATAAAGAAGTTAGAGACTTCCTAGAATTCAATGAAAATGGAAGCATAACATACCCAAATTATGGGACACTATGAAAGCAGTGCTAAGAAGAAAGTTCATAGCATTACGTGCCTCCATAATGAACATGATGAAATCTCACACTACCAACTTATAGCACACCTGAGAGTTCCGGAACAAAAATAAGCAAACTCAACCAGGAGTAACAGACGCCAGGAAATGATCAAATGAAGGACTGGAATTAGTAACAGAGAAAAAAAGAGAATAATGGAGAGAATCAATGAAACAGAGTTGATTCTTCATGGAAACAACAAGATAGACAAACCTTTGTCCAAACTAACCAAAAGGCAGAGAGACATGAACAAATTTAGAAATGAAAAGTGGGACATAACAGACACTGAGGAAAACCAGAGAAGCGTCGGGTCACACTTTGAAAACTTGTATTCCACAAAATTGGAAAATTTAAAAGAAATGATCGATTTTCTGTGTAGGTACAACATACCCTAATTAAATCAAGACCAGCTAAATAATTTAAATAAGCCCCAAACCCCTAAGGAAATGGAAACAGTTATTAAAAGTCTGCTAACCGGGAAAAAACAAAAGGCCCAGTACCAGATTGTTTCAGGCAAAAATCTACCAGAATTTCAAAGAAATGCTAATACCAATACTTCTCAAATTGCTCCACACAATAGGAACAGAAGGAACATTACCAAACTCCATTTATGAGGCTACAGTTATCCTGATTCCCAAACCACATAAGGATGCAACAAAGAAAAAGAACTACAGACCAATCTTCCTCATGAGCATTGATACAAAAATACTCAATAAAACACTTGTAAACCAAATCCAAGAACAGATAAAAGAATCATCCACCATGACCAAGTAAGTTTCATCCCAGAG
>JAQHUG010000127.1:4521413-4541921 GCA_028555095.1 Dicrostonyx torquatus | reverse complement strand
AGGAGATCCCTTTTATTAATTGTTTCTCTCAGTGTCTGTGCTGCTGAGGTTATATTTAGGAAGTAGTCTCCTGCCAATGCATTCAAGTGTATTTCCCACTTTCTCTTCTGTAAGGTTCAGGGTGACTGGCTTTATGTTGAGGTCTTTGATCCATTTGGATTTGAGTTTTGTGCATGGTGATAGATATGGGTCTGTTTTCATTCTTCTACATGTTGATATCCAGTTATGCCAGCACCATTTGTTAAATATGTTTTCTTCCATTTGATTTTTTTTTGCTTCTTTGTCAAAAATCAGATGTTCAAAGGTGTGTGGATTAATATCCGGGTCCTCGATTCGGTTCCATTGGTTCTCCTGTCTGTTTTCATGCCATACAGAATTTTTTGGCTATCCTGGGTCTTTTGTTTTTCCATATAAAGTTGAGTACCGTTCTTTCGAGGTCTATGAAGAATTTTGCTGGGATTTTGATGGCGTTACATTGAATCTGTGGATTGCTTTCAGTAAGATTGCCATTTTTTACTATGTCAACTTTACCTACCCAAGAGCATGAAAGAACTTTCCACTTTCTGGTGTCTTCTTTAATTTCTTTTTTCAAAAATTTAAAGTTCTTGTAATTCAAGTCTTCCACTTGTTTGGTTAGAGTTACTTCAAGATATTTTATGCTACTTGTGGTTATTGTGAAGGGTGATGTTTCTCTGATTTCTTTCCTAGCCCTTTTATCATCTGTGTACAGGAAGTCTACTTTTTTTAATTACTCTTGTATCCTATTACATTATGGAAAGTGTTTATGAGTTGTAGAAGTTCCTTGGTAGAATTTTGGGGTCACTTATGTAAACTATCATATCATCAGCAAATAGTGAGAGTTTTACTTCTTTTCTGATTTGTATCACTTGATCTCTTTTTGGTGTCTTATTTCTTTATCTAGGACCTCAAGAACTATATTGAATAGGTATGCAGAGAGTGGACAACCTTGTCTTGTTCCGGAGGAAGTCAGGTCTTTTGTGTCTTTTCATGGGTACAACTTCTGCCCTACTCTATTTTGTCCGATTACACAACAGTTCCTGAATTCTCTTTGTCATGTGGTGATATGAAGAAGAACAGCCTCATAGGCTTATATATTTGAATGTTTGGTTCCCAGTTGGTGGACTATATAAGAATAATAATAAATATTTAAGAAATTTGTTGGAGGTGTGGCTTTGTTGGAAGAGATATATTATTGGTGGTGGACTTTGATGTTTCAAAGACCTCCTGCCTGAAGATCGGAATGTAAGTTATTAGCTACTGCTCCACCACCACGCCTGCCTGCCTGTCACTATGTTCTCCACTATAATGACCATAGAATAATCTTCAGAAACACGAAGCAATCCCTAATTAAATGCTCCTTTTTTATAACTTTTATCCTACTAAAGTTAAAACATCCTTGTATGAGTTGCACCATGGAGGCAGCTATTGGTTCTTTTTCACTATGACATTTTAGGTTATTTTTTGAAAACCAATCTGATAGAGGAAAGGCAAACACCCAGAAAATGGTCACCTTAGATGGTTGAAGGGCATAGGAACAAAGGGAATAGTGTTGGATACTGAAGATGACAAAGAACAGCATCCTGACACATTTGCTTTTACTACCTGTTTATGATGCAAATAATCACAGGATAGTTGTCCTGGTCATGTCATAGGAAGGTCATTTACCTTTCTGAATGGCAGCTTTTCCATTTAGGAGAACATGATCTGCAATTTCTTCATAGTTCTAGAATGCTTTGATTCAATTTATTATATGCTGCCATAGATACTGCAATGAAAATGAATCATCAAATACATTTGGCATCTGTTTTCTTGACTATTATAGCTAAGAAACTAAAAATTTGTAATAAGATTCTATGTCTGAGTATGTAATCCGCTGAAGACTCTTCAAAATGAAAAATGGAAAAAGGCAAAGCACAGAACTATAAGTCTGCATTATTCACAAAGTGTCTTACGTACAATAGACCCTTCCCAGCAATTTGGTAAAGGAGAGAAATCTGAAGGGGTGTATCTACTGCTATCAGCCTGACTTCTTACCAGTTTTAGCCTAGAGGCCTATGAAGGGCTTCAGAAAATGCTTGATCAGAAGAAAACAATACTAGCACACTGTATTAACTCTCCACTTTGAATGTTTGCCTGTGCCAAGCACTGTGGTCAGTTTTTGTATTATCCTAAATATAACACCTGAGTCAAGAATTCCAAAGCTGCTGACTTCTTTGGAAAGTATAGCAGCACTGCTAAGGGGTAGGGACCTGGTCCAAGGAAGGGATGGGAACAGGTTCAAAGTCTATTATAAAACCAGCTACCGATATGGGCGACTGGAGCAAAATCCTTTAAGGAGACCCTGAAAACTATATAAAACATACCCTTCAGGCTTAGCATATCACCTCAGGGCTCAGTGATCTATGTGGAAGAGGATGGGGGAAGGTTGTAAGAGTCTGAGGTGATGAGCAATTCCACCACAGAAACCACTTTTTGCAGACACAACAGGTCTGTGTTGCATGAGGAGCAGAAGGCTGTGTCTCGCCTCGGCTAGCTTATACCTGACATATTTACACACAGACTGTCTTCATTTAAATTACTGCCTGGCCCATAAGCTCTAGCCTCTTCTTGGCTAACTTTCACATGTTATTTTAACCCATATCTAGTAATCTGTCTATCACCAAGGGGTGGTGGCTTACTGGGAAATATCCTAATCTACATCCATCTCAGGCCAGAGAAACGTGGCATCTGCCCCAGTGCCTTTTCTCTCCCAGCCTTCCATTCTGTCTACTCCGCCCACTTATGGGCTGCCCTATCAAAAGGCCAAAGCAGTTTCTTTATTCAACCAATGAAAGCAAAAGAAATACAGAAGGACCCTCCTAATGGTCTGGTTCACATATAAACTCTCAGAGAGTATGGCAGCATACACAAGACCTGCACAAGTTCAAACCAGATAAACTCCAGCATGGAAATGAAGAAGTCTACACCAAGTCTCACCTCTAAGAACATATTTGCAATTGATCACTATTGAGAGAGGGACAATCAGGGTTTTCTTCATAATGGGGTGACAACCACACTCCAGGGAATGCTCAGAAATTGTTGGTCAATAAGAAATAGACTCCAAGGTGAGCTGGGAGG
Organism: Dicrostonyx torquatus; assembly: GCA_028555095.1. Taxonomy (NCBI): domain Eukaryota; kingdom Metazoa; phylum Chordata; class Mammalia; order Rodentia; family Cricetidae; genus Dicrostonyx; species Dicrostonyx torquatus. The sequence continues at coordinate 4,538,783 of JAQHUG010000127.1, read as the reverse complement.
ATTTGGGAAGGGGAAATAAGATAACATATATAGCATGAGACATTTGCAAGGATAAATTTAATTATTTTTTAAAAGGGTCAAGGGAGCTGGGATAGTTGTACCACAATAGCATCAGTCATTGCTGCTCCTGTCTGTGAGTTGTTAATTTTCTAATTACTTCTGGAAGCAATATAAGTCCTGGTAGCCAGACAAAGCAAAACCCTCCAGCAAAAATTGAGGCAAGAAGTTAGACAACCTTCATCAGAGTAGTAAGAAGTGGGCCAGGTACGGAAAATACATCACCAGACAAATACCACTTCAAACCTCTGGAACCCATACTGTTTCTCTTTTTATTTACATAGCAGACAGCTGAGATTCAGAGACTGTAAAGTGGTAGAGCTCAATGGGATTAGGTGACTGGGACAAAATAAAGCACCTTGTTAAATACTATACTGGTGAATGAAATGGAAAGGGGCAAAGTGTGCCATCTATTGGAATATGGTAAGTGCCCTTCCCCCTATGAATTACTCCTTGATTTTGTCATCATCTATACAAGGTGTTGCCACAGATCTCTCTTATCCTCATAAAAACAGTTATTATCCCTCCCTGTAATTGACCATTTATATTTGCCATCTTGACTTGCCTCTTTTAGGAGGGCTGTAATGTTGGTTTCTCCACCTATATAAGCGAAGAATTAACACATAAATGAGTGCTAATAAGATAATAATTAATGCTAATAAGATGATGCAAGTATTGGATGTTTTTCCAAAGAGCTTCAAATGACTCATAATTTACCCTTTAAAGGTAGCACATACCAACAGAGTACCTACTAAGTAGGTATCTGCTAAGTAAAAAATATATATATATATATATATATATATATATATAGAAAAATGAAAACAATTGTTGATCAAAACACAATTACATATGTAAAACACAGTTACTCCATTTCAACATGTCTACTTGGGTTTGATTAAAGTTTTCTTAGGTCTTTGAGATTGCATAAAACAAAAAAATTATTTTGAATCTTATTTTCCTCATCTGTGATGAATATTAAGAAACATGGAAGAGATGCAATGTGCTTCTTTTATGCAAGCTTGGGATGCATATGAACATCTTGTTCTAAGAGTCTACATTTTGCGAAACTATTTGTGGTAGTGAACCCATTTCTAATATACACTGTCTTAGTTAAGATTTCTATTGCTGTGATAAACCCCAAAGCCAAGGCATCTTGGGGGAAAAAACGTTTATTTAGCTTACACTTATATATCACTGTTCAATATCAAAAGAAGTCAGAGCAGGAACTCAAGCAGGATGACTAGAACCTGGAGGCAGGACCTGGAGCAGAGGCCGTAGAGGAATGCTGCTTGCTGGCTTGCTTCTCGTGGCTTCCTTTCTTTTAACACCCATGACCACTAGCCCAGAGTGGCCCTACCCACCATGGGCTAGGCCCTCCTCCACCAATCACTCATTAAAATGCCCTACAGGCTTGTTTACTACCCCATCTTATGGAGCTATTTTCTTAATTGAGGTTCCCTCTTCTCTGATGACTTCAGCTTCTGTCAAGTTGGCATAAAACAGTAGTGATACATACTTTAAAACCCAGCACACAGGAGACAGTAGCAGGGAATCTCTTTGAGTTTGAGGCCAGCCTGGTCTACAGAGCGAGTTCCAGGACAGGCTCCAAAGCTACACAAGAAACCCTGTCTCAGAAAAGAAAAATTATCCAGCAGAGACAATCCAAATTTCATTGATAGTTTGTGGCTCATGTTTCTTTTGGCTTGATACACCTCACTGAGTATAGTTGATGTGGGCAGTCATTTTCTGCACATTTCTATTGCAGAGCCAGAATTACTTAAATTCAGTTAGACCAATCATTTTTAAGTACAGTGCCAGGGTCATCTCTTCCAGGGGAATTGCAGAACTCTGGAATGTGTGGTAAAGATTAGTGGGCATGACTGGAATATGTTCTTTTCAGTTTGTGCTTGCAAAGCCTGAGGCAGAAATTTTAGGAAGTGCTTGCTTTGGGAAGTACAGGTTGGTTTTAAGGTTTTAGATAAACTCTAGAGGCAAACTCAGAGTTTCCTAGGAGTATAGGCACCAGAATCAGGAAGTGAGTGTATGTAGGCTAAAATGATAAGTGAAGACTTTACAGACCCCACATTAAAGCATTTTTTCTCGATGTTTCCTCCATTGTTTGAAGAATATCGATTCTCAATTTGAGAGCAGTAAAAATGAAGTGTTAGGTTGTTGTGACAGGTAAAAGCTCTTATAGAAACAAGATGAGAAGCTGAAAGTTTGTGACAGGTCTGAGAAAATAAAAGCCAGATGCATGTACAAAGGACACTGTCCAGTCCTCCCCTAGATCCCAGAGTGTTTATGTAACTGCATGCATTATCACAGTGGCACATGCCAGCAAAAGGGCAATGTGTAATGACACCTGCCGAAACTGTAAGTGGAATGTCAGAACTCATAGCATACTTATGCTGTGTGGTTTATATAAAAGGACATATCTCAAATACAGCATGACCCAGAGTCCAACTTACCAAGTGAGAAGCACATATCTCATTTTCCTGATTCTCTTTGGCAGTAAGACTTTTAGGGAGACTGGAAGAAGAGATGTGAAGAAAATGTCCATGTCACAGATAACACATTCAACAAATATGTGTGTCTATGATGTAGTTTTTCAATATGCTCCACTGTTTTAAATGCATACTCAAGCCCATTGGTGGACCTAGAAAGCAATTTTGTGGTTAGAAATTGAATATTAAAAGAAAATAGAATGAAAGACAATAAATACAACGGATTGCATCTCACACAATGAGAGTATTTTATGAAACTTCTTAAAATATGGATGTGCTCATATTCTGTGAATGTGTATTTATATGCATATATTCAGAGTTATATATATGTAAATTTATTCTATATTTTATAATAATGAATGGACTAAAACATAATACAAGTGATTTTTTATGGATTACCATAATAACTATTGCAAAATAGTTTGAAAGCCATTGTACTTCCCACACATAATCTCTGCTCTTCAAAATCTTACAATACAGTTAGCAATAAGACACATGAAATAAAAGGAAATAATTCACTTTATTCATCACTAACCACAATCAAGGTGAATAGGTTGTCCTATCTGGTTCCTATGACAATCTCAGACATTCGAGTAATTCCTGTCATCATTTTATAGAAGACTAAACAAAATAACTTGACTAAAGCAAAGCAATCAAGGTCAAGTCCAAATTAGTTGAGTCTCTATAAGACCTGATGCTTAACACTATCATTTGTTTTTTTCTATATAGCTTACCACTTTCCTAATAATGTAGCAAATATGCATGAAATGGGTTACGTGAAAAAAAATTGGAATTTCAGCAAAGAGGTCACTATTAGTTAGCTGTCAAGGGAGTCGGGGGCCTGTTTCTTGGAAGAGGTAGGATTCAATTTTAAGATTCAATTCTGGGGACAGGAAGGAAAATTAGAATGAATTCCAAGTAATTGGTAGGGTGTGGCCAGTTTTAGAGTTGGGAATGAAAATGAGGATCATAGGACCCAGAGAAGTATGCTAGTCCATCTCAAAGAAAAAAATAACTATTTGGAAAAGAATGAAAGACTACATATAAGCATGACCAGGATATATCATGCACTGTTTTGCAAGCATTGTGCTAAGTTACTGTGCATCATTTGATTTATTTTCTATGACAACCCTTACATGTATTCTGATGCTCTTTCTAACAAGTCATGGACTTGAAAAGTTCTAAGAACTTACTTAAGTATCATTAAGCATTATTATCATGATACACTTAAAGGACACACATAGCTGAATGCATCTCTCGTGTTGCTGGCCTTATTTTCCTTCCTTTTTGGAAATGATTTACAAACAATGCTTATTATATAACCTTTTATTTCAGGATTGCATAACCCCACTGGTGTTATTCCTATTTCAGTTCACAAGAGAAGAACTCTTGAGGTTTTCCCTGTGGCAGTGTGTGCATTATTATACTCCTGGCGGGGCTCTCTTTAGTCAAATTATGGAAATGGCAAAGAAAGAAGAGGAATGAGTTAATGTGGCATATTGATGAAATCATTGATTCAACTTATGAACAAAATAAAGCAAAAAATAATCAAAGGTCTCAAGCTGAAAAGACTGAGTAAAATTTGTTAGATCAAGAAATTGAGATTTAGGGCTGAAGAGATGGCTCAGAGGTTAAGAGCACTGGAGAGAGCACTGGTTGCTCTTCCAGAGGTTCTAAGATCAATTCCCAGCAACCATATGATTGGTCTCAACCATCTGTAATGAGATCTGGTGCCCTCTTCTGGCAGGCAGGAATACATGCAGGCAGAACACTGTATACATAATTAATAAATAAATCTTAAAAAAACATTAAAAAATTTTTAAAAAGAAATTGAGATTTGAAAAGATACTTACAAGATTAAGTATACTTACAGAGGACCTGGGTTCAATGCCCAGTACCCACATGATGGCTCAAAGGCATTTTTAACTTCAGTTCCAGAGTATCGAATACTCCTTTCTGAATTGTGCCAACATGCATGCACATGGTGCACAGATATACATGCAGACAAAAGACACAAAATAAAATCAACACAAAATTTTAAAACAAATTAAGCACTATATTTAAAATACTCTCAGACAGAAAGAATGCTCTTTGTATTCATTCTAAAATTAACAATTATCCATATTCATTGTTTGCTTACAGTATGTCAGTCAGGGGCCTAATATGTTAAAGCAATTAATTCATTTAATTCTCACAATAACTCAGATTAGGAAACCAAGGAGTGGGGTAGCTTAGCATCTTGCCATTGACCACACAGTCCATAAATATCGGAACCAGACTTCCTGCCCAAATGAAGAGGACTCAACCCCAAGTTTCTGTGTGTTTACTAGGAATCTCAAACTTCACATGCTTAACCTTCCATTATCCCCCACTATCCTACCAAACCTGGACTTCAATATTTTTTTTGTCTTAGACAAAGATCAGTGTATTTTTTTCACTTGCACTTTGAATCTTTGAGTCATTCTTGTCCCATTTCTTGGAGCAAAAACCTTGGAGTCCTTAACTCCTCTCTAAGCAAGCAATGCACCAAGTCTGACTAATTCTCATAGTCTCTGTCCACTCAGAAAAGAACATCAATAATATTTCAAACAGCATACAATGTATGTTAGAACCAAATCAAGCAACACATGAAATTAAACCATGTCCTCATTACTTCTTGTTGCTAAGTGCTTTTTTAAGAATAATAAATTTTATCTGATGAGCATATTCATTAAAACTTAGCCCAGGGCAAATTGACTAATCTAAATCCTTTCTCTAGGAAGCAACAGTCTTTTATGAAACCTTCCATTAAACTGTTAGTAAAACAGTTCAAATACGCCTGTCTTAATTCTGGGTTTTAAATGGCTGATATAATTGCATTTGCACATTCCAAGTTTCTTGATAAATGTTGAAAACACTTACATTCTGGCTTAGGTTACAGAAGTGTTCCCTAAAGTGCATTTCACAGAAGAGTAATCCTACAAGTGTTAATTGGTACTCTTCAAGGGACAAAAAACTGTTTCCAGGCAAATGAATGCTAGAAATGCATAACTAGACCAGGCAAAAGATTTAAAGTATCTCTTTTTAAATTTTAAACATTTTATTTGAGATTTTCACACATTGATACTGTATTTACAACATTCCCACACCTCTCTCTCCAAACTCAAGTTCCTTCTGTGTCCCATCCAACTTTCTATCAAATTCATGACACACATACATACACATACACAAACGCACACATTGCATTTTCTATGTGTGTATGAAGCATACCATTTAATGTTGATCTTATGTACATGTTGTTTGGGTTGTAAGCATCACCTCAGCTCCCTGTCACCCCTTATACAAAGAGTCTGGAATTTAATATTAAATCGGGGGCCTTGCCACAGCCCAGGACATCCATCTTTGGAAGCTCCCCCCACTGGAGGTTGCCTTGGTTCAGATTGACCTACAGGAAAGACCGCCAAGCAGTGACCCCTCCCCAGGGAGGGCCAAAAAAGCCTGCCTAGTGGTGGACCACTCCCACAGGTTATTTAGGCTGCCACCCTGAAGAGGAGCACGTGGTCTCTGGGTTTTGAGTGGTCTCCCCTGCTCTCCTTCCCTCACCATGCTTTTTTGAGCAACCTGGACCACTGCATTAAACCTGGGCATCTTTTATTTGGTCTAATTTGGTCTGATTGGAATTATTTGTGTCAGCGGAGAGGCTCCTTTTAAGAAATATTCCTAACACATGTGTTTAGACATGGTCATTTAAAATTAAATGGCATACCTAAGGGTTTATCCTTGAGATATTGCAATTTGGTTAATTTGGGTAACCCAAAGACACTTATTCTCTGCATTTTGACTAGTTGTGGTCTCTGTAATAGTCTCTATCTGTTGCAAAAGAACTGTCTTTGATGAGGGATGAGAGCTACCCTTTTCTGTAAGTACAATTATTTAGAATACAGTGGGAACTTACAGTGGTTTAAGACTATGGTAATAGTAGGTTCTTCTCTCAGGGCTATGACCTCTTGAGGCTATGGCCAGTTGGCTATTTTTACAGTACCAGAAATTAATTCCCTCCTATTGAGCTGTCCAATTAGACATCTGTTGGTTACCTGCAAGATAAGAGTTTCACTATTTCGCCATTGAGATCTTTTCAGGTAAGCCATTATTGTACTTCATAGTCTTTATAGATGGCTAGGATTACCCTTAGAAGCTTGCATAGCACTTTCAAATACTTTGAGAGATGATCATGGAGGAGGCTTTCATACAGCTATAAGGAAAATGAAATTATAAAATTGGCAAGTAAGTGAAGGGAACTGAAAAATGTTATACTGAATGAGGTAACCCAGAGCCAGAAGGACAATGGTTGGCTGTTCTCTTATTTGTGATTTATAGCTCTCAATATTTACACTTGAGAATAGGTATACAGATGCTAAGGAGGAAGGAGATAGAATACTAACAATGTTTGGAAAAAGCCATAGAGAAACATTAATTAATACGCATATTTAAAATACATATAATATGTGATATATAGTATATATGGTATACTACATATGTATGCAATAGTTCAATTTGTCACCCAAGATTATATAAAGTTGTTCCTCATGGAAGGTCCAAGAGATTCTCTCACAACAATATAGACCATTGCCATTGCCTCTGGTTTCTGCTAAAAACTTGTATATAAAGTTCTGTTACAGAAGTTAGCATACACTTTGAACATAGGAATTGAAAGACTCAGGCTCTAGCTATGTTATTGTGTGACTTCTCCAGACCAGATTTTAGGATTGGGAATTTTAAGAGAATGAATGAAATTCAGGGAGGTTTCAAACTGCTTTCACTATTTAAAAAAAAAAAAAAAAAACTATCAATAAACTACCAATCTGTAAAAGTGTTCGACAGAGCATACCTTGAGAAGCACTGAGGTAATGTCTCAGCAAGAGAACTATGAACAGCCAGAATAAAACTTCATAAAGTACCTGATGTTCAGACACATTGAAATATCTGTGTGTGTGTGTTTGCATGTGCACGTGCACACAAGTGTCACTGATAATATTCTCAACTTCCTATTTCAAATATTTCGCTCTCTGTGGGAAGGAAGGGTAACCTAGTCATGATAAAAATAAGAGAAAGAACGCAGCAATTGCAAAGCTTTTTGTATCCTGATTATGTTTTTTTGAAAAAAAATTTCTGAGGTCTGGGTACTTTGCCTTTGGAGATAAAGGTCCTGGATTTTGATGAGGCAGATTTTAAAGGTTATTTATTTCTAATAATACTTGCAGATATACAATGAATGCCCAGTGCAATTCTTGTGCCTAATTGCTCTCTTACCAAGGTGACCATGACATGATACATGCAGGTACATTCTGAACTCTCACCTTTCACTGCATAGTTATTAATAACACCCCATTTTACTCTATTTGATGACAAACTAAGCTGTTTCCATTCCAGGTGACCTATGTTTGGCACATTATGATTTCCAAAGAAACCCTTTCCTTTCCCTTTGGTACTCTCCCAACAAAAATGGAGTTTAATTGTTCTCTCCTGGAATCTGGGATGCCCTGTGGCAAAGTTGTAAACAGTAGAACATGGCCTGAGGGACATTTCCTAACCAGCTGAATGCATAAAAGGCAATTCTATTGCATCCTTGCTCAATGGAAAGCTCACATTGGAGCTGTTAGTCACTTGGTGAGGAATCTGACAGCCCTAAAGCCACCCTGCTGTGAGGAAACCCAAATTAGCTCACATGGAGAGCTCACACAGAGAAGGCTTCAGACTGTTACTCTTTCCTCATCCCAGCCACAGAACAGGAGAGGAAAAATGATACAGCCATGGACCTTTTAGAGTACTGACCTGATGCAATCATGACCTGGCAGAATGCCCATCACTATTGGCTGTCACTGAGGCACGGGGTGATTTACGATACACTCACATTAAGTGTAACACTGGAATTTAGATTAGATATGAAGCTGGAGTGCTTAGGGTCTGCTTTGCTAGGATTAAATTTGAAATTAGACAACAGAGAGATATGTTAATTGCCTTTCTAAAACTCACATAAAATCTGGTGGATCTGGGAATCACACAATGATGGTGGACAGACCACCGAAGTCTATTAAAACCAGAAGCAAAGTTGATTCTAGTAAAAGAAACAAAAATCACCGTGGGGCACACAAAGCTTATCAACTATAGCTATGACCACAGTCAGAGATCGGGCTTCTGCAGCTGTGGAAATGGAAGCTGCATTTGGGCCTCCTCTTATAGTGGGTCCAAAAGCTTTTACAACCTTGAGATCAGGCTTAAAGTCAAATTACATTTTAAGTTTTACAACTTTTGGTTATAGGGTGTTACAATGCTGCCTTATGGTGTTTGCGAAAGCCTGTGGCTGCCACAGTGTGGAGCCACTTCTCCCTGTCCCTGAAAGAATGGAAGGCAGAAAACAGAGTCCTATAGGGGGACAGTAAAAACTTAAGGGAATACAAGCAGAGGGTCCCATGGAGGCAATAGTTAGAAGCTAACCTTTGTCTGAAGGACCTGCCTAGCTGGGAAGCTGGGAGGCCAGCTAGGCAAGAGACAATTTTTAAAAGTTCACCACTGTACTCAGTAGCTCCCAGGATATCTGATCTTAAGGTAGAAAATGTTTGTTAAACGTTAACAGTGACTGGCAGCTTCATTTATTTTTTTTTCTCCCAAAATGTGTTTAAGCTTACAACTTTATATTTCTATATTTCTGGAAGGGACTTTTTATTTCTATATTCTGTTCCTGAATTCTTCAAAATAATATATGCTATTATAAATGGTATATTGAGGAACCTCCTAACTAAAGATGATCTTGTAAAATAACCAAGTTCTAAGGGACAAATTTATGGCTTTTCTTTTACCTTTACCTAAAAGCTCTACTTTTACCTTTGTTTTTGCTAAATATTCACAGAAAAGACATTATAAATCATATCAGTCTAGCTTAAGGACTGAGTCAAACAGAATACTTGAGCAAAATGAGTTTTTCAACTTGAAAATTGAATATGGCTAGAGATTTCAAATGTTCTAGTTAATTTCTTTTCAGGGTTTGTCCATTTCCATCTTTTCCAGAGATAAACAACATGACTAATGATTTCCTTTTTGTCTTCTTTCTCCACAACTCACCTACTGCTAGATTTGAGTGCATTGTATGTAATATTAAGTTGAAAGTATCACCCCAGCCCCTGGCCTGAGAATTGCCAAGCACTTGAACTCCAACTCCCATCCTGTCAAGTATTGACCACCTTCCTGGGGAGGGTCAGGACCACTCCCACAGGGTATTTAGGCTCGCCAGAAAAAGGAACATGTGGCTTAGGGTTTTGCACATGCTCTCCCTGTCTTCCTCATGCTATGATCCCACCCACCCAAGAGCACCGTATTCATTAAATGTGGGCATTTTTGATTTGGTCTAATATGATTTGACTGGAGTTCTTTGCACTGGTGGAGAGGATTGGTTAGAAAATTTTCCTAACATTGTGGCTGAAGAATTGGTCCTCAAAGTGGCATTACTGTAAAGTAGTTGAGCCTTTGAAATATAGGACATAGTAGGAGGTCATTGCAGACATACTTTTTTAAATTAGTTCTAAGGCAGGAGTTCTCACTTTTTGGTTCATGACCCCTTTGGGGGTCGAATGATCCTTTCACAGTGGTCATCTAAGACCATCGGAAAACACAGATACTTACAATAAGATTCATAACAGTAGTAGAATTGTGGTTATAGAGTAACAGTGAAAATAATTGTATGGTTGGAGGTCACCACAGCATAAGAAACTGTATTAAATGGCCACAGCTTTAGGAGGGTTGAGAACTACTGGTATAAGGAAACACATGTTTGTTCTTTTGAGAGGGTTGTTATTGGTGGCAAAAGTACAATTCTACCTCATGTTCTCTGTTTCCTGGCTCTTATCGTGACTCCACAGTCTGAAACATACTTTCCTTATTGCTGTATGCCTTTGGTGTCATTGTCTACTGATTGTGAGCCTTTTGTCAGATGTGCTGACATGCAGGCCCCTTGCTTTTGAGCATCTAAGTCATCCTTTTGTTTTTATAAAATTAGCTGCTTTGTGGAATTCATTAAAGTAACACAAAACTCAATAAGCCACTTACTTTTCCTTAAATAATGTATTATTTATTTGTTCTAGGTATTGGACACAGAAGCATATAGCATAATCTTGCCACTTGGCTATTTTGCTCAAATATATGGTTTGGGATATATCAACATTATCAATATCAATGTGTATGGCTGTAATCTTCTTTTTCCCCTGTTACAAAGCCTTTATTTCAGTAAACTAAATTGATATGAAATAAATGTTACCTCAGAGTCTCCTCTGAGTAAAGTGAATCAGCAAGTTAATGAATGAGGAACAAAAGCAAAAAAATATGGGACTACTTGAAAAGCATTCATAACCCAGAGATAAAGAAGAAAATGATCTATTTATCTCTTACCTCTGAGGGACATAAGTCAAAACAGTTTGGTCTCCGAGACAAGTTCAGATGATATCTAGATGAGAAAGCAGCTTAATATTTGCATTGTGTTAACTCAGCTTCAACAGAAATCTCCTAATGGTCCATTATTTTCTCAGCATTATTGTCCTAATCATGCCATAGTCTGCTAAAATACTCATCTGTCCTACTTTTTATCTTGGTTTCACAACTAAGTTAATGTTATGTGATTTATTCTTACAAAGTTAGTGCTTGTAGCATATCCATATCTGAGGCCTCAGTATACATGATCTCTCATAAAAGTCCATGCTATTTTTCTCTCTTATGAGGACATAAGATGAATAAAGCCTAGATCCCACAGTTGCCCTAAAAATTCTAACAAGAAAGAGCCATTAGGATTGAAGTATAGCTCAATGAGAAGCATGCTTGTGGATCATACATGAGGCTCTAGTTTTGATCCTCAGAACCACAGAAAGAGAAGAGTTGATTATCCAACTGGCAGATTTTTGAATTATTTGTCACAAAGTGTGATCTTGTTGTCTAATTCAATAATTATAAACATCAACAAATATAGAACACATGGCTAGAGCTGGAGAATATTAGGTCTGATTTTTTTCTTTATTGTTAATTCTATTTTAGTAGGATACCAGAAGTAGTGTGGTGTGTGTGTGTGTGTGTGTGTGTGTGTGTGTGTGTGTGTGTGTGTGTGTGTGTGTGTGTGTGAGAGAGAGAGAGAGAGAGAGAGAGAGAGGAGGAGGAGGAGGAGGGAGGGAGAGAGAGAGAGAGGGAGTTTGCACATGAATGTGGGTGTATATGGGAAATTAAAAGAGAATATGACATTAAAAACTCTGGAAGAGTAGCAAGTATAGTAATTATAAACTAATTCAGATATGTCTGACTTGTTTCCCATGGGCTACCAGTGGCTATAGACATAGCCTAGATTAGCTTTGAGTACAACCAAATACAAAATTGTGAATTTACTTAATCCAATATGAGATTTTTTTTTACTGCAGTCCTCACTAGACAACTCTGCTCTGAATTGTAGTCTCCAGATAGTGTGGTGATGTTCAGATGTTCCTGGAGAATTCTTACTGTATGTAGGGTTCCCTTGTGAGAGTAACTTATGGTTCATGGAATCTATGTGATTATTCTTAAACTCAGTTGTACTGTTCTTAAGCATTAATTTGTAGATATATATGTCAGTATTCCTGGTAATGTGCTAAACCTGTTAAAAGAAGCCACAATGCTTCTAGCCAGATTCTAGTGATTTTATCTCAGCCATCAACATTGTTTATGAGAAGATACTAATAGAGATTCTAGAGCAAAAGAGTTTACTAGTAATGGCTAGAACTCTGGCCCTTCTTTAGTAAAGTTACATGCTACAAAAAATATTGCTTAGCTGTTGAACTTCCAGGACTATGTCAGGTTATTAAAATGTAAGTCCAACAGGAGACAGTCATTGAAAAGCCTTGAGGGTTTCCCTGCCGTAGTTGCCACATTTTAATGCTTGCACTCTACCACAAAGAGAGAGAGGGCTTACTGGGGTTGTGTAGTAGGGAAAACACCCATACTGTGACTATTTACCCATGGATACCTCATTATTGTCAGTTGCAGGATAAACTCTGAAGAGAGAACAGATTAAAAATAAAAAATGGCAAAGGAAAAGCTCTGTGATATCTATCAAACTGTGTTTGAAATTAATCAAAGCAGCTGGCAGTCCAAGAGATATATTGAATTATTTGTGTCTGAGTTGGGTTTCAAAATCCACTAGCATTTTATACATGAATATTTGAAATATCTAGAAGTGTATATGTCAGGGCATTATGGCTATTTGATTATTCTAAATTCTGTGGAAACTGATGTGTGATTGTCACTTAATATAATTTGCAGCTGCAAGTTTATTAGGTATTGACTAATCTCAAAAACTGGAGAGATTTAGATAAGTATTCTAAGATTCTGAAATGTGAATGGCTTCTCTTTTTAGTTTAGAAGTGAGGTAATTTTATGATGTTCTCTGAGTGTGAATTTTTTAAATTAAAACTACTCTTCATGTACTAAAGAGATCTAGGTCTATATGCTATGTATGGATAAACAAAGAGACTTTTAGAATACTAAAATACAACGAAAGTAAGAAGCATAAGAGAAAGGGTAAAATGAAGTATTAAATGGCAAGGGAAACCATAATTGATAGTGGGGCAAGTAATCACAACTGGAATGGGAGGAATACATGATGACTGAACTTTTGGAAAATAAACACTCAATTGTGTAATGTGGGATGGCCTTCTGTATATGTGTTGCTTTTATTTGTTGATGAATAAAGCTATTTCAGCCCATGACTTAGCAGAGTAAAGCCAGGCAGGAAATCAGAACATAGATAGTGAGAGAGAAAGTACGTAGAGTCAAAGAGACGCCATGTAGCTGCCAAAGGAGAAAGACGCCAGAACATTACTGGTAAGCCACAGCCTTGTGGTGATACATAGCTTAGTAGAAGTTGGTTAATTTAAAATGTAAAAACTAGATAGAAATGTGCCTGAGCCATTGACCACATAGTGTTATAATTAACAAAGTTTCTGTGTCTGGGTAACCAGGAAACAAAAGTGTTGTCTCTGTCTAAAAATAGCACCCAAACATCTGACAAGAATTTCCACATTAAGCCTGAAAAGGCTTTAAAAGAGAAAAAGGATTCTAGGTAGAAAAGAACAAAGTCAAGCATGCCTGCTTGGAAGCAGCATTGTCTTGGATGTGCTGTTTGTTAGAAGCAAGCTGAGCCATGGCTCCTTTAAGAGAGGCTTCCTGACTCAGCATTAGTGACAAAAACCTTACCGCTCTTTTAAGAGGCTCTGCCACCAAGCACTTAAATGGTGTTTATGAGCAGTCAGCATCAGGCTTCTTGGTGGTGGCAAACATGGCTCTCAACAGTACCTCTGCCATGAAACTAGACTCTCAGAAAGCTAAGGAATGGGACAGAGTCAGTCACCAAAGTTGTAGTTTTAACCCCAGCCATGCTGTCTAGCAGACTAAAGACTGATTCAGACAGGGAAAAAAACCCTCTAAATGGTTTTACAGTGTATTAAAAAATTATATGTAGGCTTGGTAGAGAAAAGAAAAGAATAGAGAAAGTCCTTAAAAGAAGAAATAGAGTAGCCAGGCATGGTTTGCATGCCTTAAATCCCAGCACTTGGGAGGTAGAGGCAGACAGATCTCTGTGATATCAAAAATAGCCTGGTCTACAGAGTGAGATCCAGGACATTCCAAGATACACAAAGAAACCATGTCTCAAAAAAACCAAAAATTAAAAAATAAAAATAAGAGGAATAGAGTAAAAAATAAGCCATGTAAAGATGGAAAAACACAAAGTCTGGATTATGTGTACAATTGTGTTTTCTTTGAAAGTTTTGACTGTGAGTGAGCTAACTTCAGAGAGACATTTCATTGTACGGCTGCTAAGCTAAACCAACAAATATATTTTAAAGGTATCTTGACTTCAAATTTGAGTCTAAGGATATATTGCTTTGGAAAAGAGGTTCTGCTTTTGTTTCCACAGAGGAAAGAAATCTGTGGATTCCTTACTGGCTAATATGATTTGATCAAACAAGTTCCCCTAAAGCAATGGCCCAGATGTTCCAACATCCATGACAGCTTCAGAACTGCTGGCTGAGATGGACTAGCTATACAGGATATTTCATGAAAGACCTGATTAACAGTGCCCCCAATCAGTAGGAAGTTGTCTATAAAACTACACCAAAATTCCCAAATACTGAAGGGGGTTGATTATTAATAGTTAATGATCATGGTCAAGGTCTTTCTAAAAAAGGGGAGGATATGATATAGAAATAAATATATTATAGTGGTATGGAATTTGGTTTATTGATACAAATTTAATGTCAATTTTGTTATATGTATATTTATACTCTTGTTTAAGGTATTATGTTTATACAGCTCACTCAAAAATATAATTAATAATTAAAATTATGGATTAATAGATAGTCATCTATAATAGTCAAACTTGTAGTCATGTTAGTTAGGTTTCTAGATATACACAGATATATTTCACTTAGATAGATAATATTCAACTCTTCAAAGACCTATGGAATATGTCATTTAAAATGTTTTTAAAACTTAGACTTTTCTTGACAGTGAGACACATCTGCTTCTGGTAGCACCAATCTGATTCAAGAGGGTGATGGGCATTGAAGAGGCTCCTTATGAAGTTTTCTAGCCATTGGGGCAAGGAATTGTCTTACCTGGACTGCTTGATGGTATGTTGTATAAACTGGATATGCAGAACCCACAGAAAAATGACTGCTGAAATTGCCTAAAGAAGGTGAAATAATCCTTCAGGGTTTCTGTTTCATGAAAGAATCTGCCAGACATTCTGCAGGACACAGAAAAAAATGACTGACAAACTACCAATATGGGTGAAACAGTCTTTCAAATTTTCTGCTTCATGGCAAAGTCTGCCAGATACTATGGGCCTATAGACTGAAGATGGATGCCCAAATGTTACAAAGTAACCTTGGGTAACTGTCCAGGCAACTAGATGTCACTGTCATTTCTAAAGCTTTTAAAGTTGTTTACAACGCACTTCCTGTTTACTTAGGTAATTTTATATTGTTCTGAGGACTTTGATGAATTTAAAGACCTGATAGTTATGATTATAGTTTTCCTTAGTTAAGATAAAAGATAAATTAGATATAAGACTTTAGACTCACAAAGATAGAATAGATGATAGAATATTTTCCGTAATTTGCTGAATTTAAATTGACTAAATATTGTAACTATAATCCTTGCTTAATAACTGTTTAGTATATGTAATTTTACTATGTTAAAGTTAAAATTTGCCTTTTTAATTAGACAGAAAATGGTAGATGATATGTGATGTCTTTCTTATATGTGTTGCTTTTATTTGTTGATAAATAAAGCTGTTTTGGTCAATGGCTTAGCACTGTAAAGCCAGGCAGGAAATCCAAATATAGACAAAGAGAGTAGGTAGAGTCAAAGAGACACCATGGAGCTGCTGAAGGAGAAAGATACCAGAACTTTACCAGTAATCCATGGCCTTGTGATGATACATAGGTTAATAGAAACGGGATAATTGAAGATGTAAGAGCTAACTAGGAATATACCTGAACCATTGGCCACAAAGTGTTGTAATTAACATAGTTTCTATGTGATTATTTGGGTCTGGGCACCCAAGAAACAAGAATATAGTATGTGTTTACAATTGTGTGTGTGTGTGTGTGTGTGTATTTATGCACATGAGTGTACATGACTGAAAAGCCCAGTTGCATCTGATATTCTGAGGCTGGAGTTATAGGCAGTTTTGAGCTGTTGATGTAATGTTGAGAGTAGTAGTAGGGTCCTCAAAAAGAACAGTGAATGCACTCTTAATTGCTCTTGTTCAGCCCAAGAAATTTTTAAGGGAGAAAGACCATCACAAATTGCAACTATCCACATGTACCTTGGAATGTGTGGGGCTCATGAAGTTAACAGATGACTGAGAAACATTTTATTGCACGATGAGGTCACTGGTAGGTTGCTTACATATTTGTAAATAAAGTCTTACCCATGATCTTGTAAGCAATCCTAAAGAAACTCTTTGGATCACTACCAAGCATGAAAACAGATGTAAAATTAGAAGCGATAGTAAATATGAAGAAGGGGAAGAGTGGAAGGGTATAAGAAGGTAATGTGGATCCCATAAATTTGGGTATGTTGTGTGGCCCCTTTGGATGTCATTGTGGCAACTTTTCAGAAAATTAGGAAACAACCTCCCTCAAGACCCAGTAATACCACTTTTGGGTATATATCCAAAGAATGCTCAATCGTGCCACAAGGACATGTGCTCAACTATGTTCATAGCAGCATTGCTTGTCATAGCCAGAACCTGGTAACAACCTAAATGCCCCTTGACCAAAGAATAAATGAGGAAAATGTGGTACATTTACACAATGGAGTACTACACAGCAGAAAAAATTAACATCTTGATTTTTGCAGGCAAATGGATGGAGCTAGAAAACATCATTTTGAATGAGGTAACCCAGACACAGAAAGACAATTGTCACATGTATTCACTCATCAGTGGTTTTTAAACATAAAGCAAAGAAAACCAACCCACAAGTCACAATCCCAGAGAACCTAGACAACAATGAGGACCCCAAGAGAGACTTACATAGATCTAATCTACATGGGAAGTAGAAAAAGACAAGATCTCCTGAATAAATTGGGTGCATGGGGACCTTGGAGGAGAGTTAAAGGGGATGGGAGAGGCAGGGAACGGAGCAGAGAAAAATGTAGAGCTCAATAAAAATCACTTTACAAAAAAAGACAAAATATGAGCCGGGCAGTGGTGGCGCACGCCTTTAATCCCAGCACTCGGGAGGCAGAGGCAGGC
>JAQHUG010000127.1:4437579-4476420 GCA_028555095.1 Dicrostonyx torquatus | reverse complement strand
CCACTTTCTCTTCTATAAGGTTTAATGTGGCTGGCTTTATGTTGAGATCTTTAATCCATTTTGACCTGAGCTTTGTGCATGGTGATAGATATGGGTCTGTTTTCATTCTTCTACATGTTGATATCCAGTTACGCCAGCACCATTTGTTAAATATGCTTTCTTTTTTTCCATTTGATATTTTTTGCTTCTTTGTCAAAAATCAGGTGTCGAAGGTGTGTGAATTAATATCCACGTACTCGATTCGGTTCCATTGGTCCTCCTGTCTGTTTTTAATGCCAAAACTAGGCTGTTTTCAGTACTGTAACTCTGTAGCAGAGTTTGAAGTAAGAAATTGTGATGGAAGTTCTTTTACTGTACAGGACTGTTTTGGCTATCCTGCTTTTTTTTTAACTTTTCCATATGAAGTTGAGTACTGTGCTTTCAAGGTCTGTGACAAATTTTTCTTGGATTTTGATAGGCATTGCATTGAATCTGTTGATTGCTTTGGTAAGATTGACAATTTTACTATGTTAATTCTACCTACACAAGAGCATTGGAGATCTTTCCACTTTCTGGTGTCTTCTTAATTTCTTTCTTCATAGATTTTTATTATATAGAAGCAAGAACACAAAGTTGGGTGAGTAGGGAAAGGGGTAGATTTGGAGTGATTTAAGGGATAATTTAATATTATCAAATCAGCATACAACAATTTAAAGAGTTGATAAGAATACTTTTAAAACGTTGAGTAAGTATGTCAGTAAAGTGACTTAGGTGGTGAAAGCACTTCCCGATGACCTGAGTTGGTGCCTAGATCCCAAAGTGGAACCAATGACTTAAAGTGGACCTTCACATGTATATCATGGTGTGCACACCTACACACACACACACACACACACACACACACACACACAGAGAGAGAGAGAGAGAGAGAGAGAGAGGCAGAGAGAGAGACATACAATATAATAGCAACTTTCTATTGATTAAAAGGGTGTTAACTTTTAATTAAATCTGATCAGGTAGCATACATTAATGCCCTTTTTACCTACAGAAGAGTCCACACTCAAGAAAGCTAGGAACTAACAACCAGGTCTCTGAAAAGAGAAAGCTTATTTGTGCTTGAAGGAAATCTGCCACGAGAAATTAGAACCTTACATAAGGGGTCTAGTGTTATTCAATCTGTATTTAAACATTGATCAACATCATCGTAAGATCCCCATATACTCTCTTTACTACTGCTGTTCTGAAAGGATAAAACAATAAAATAACAATATGGATGAAATGTATTTTCATCTTTAAAACATGTGAGTTTGAAGGCAAGGGAAGAAAGGAAATCTTCAAAGGTAAAAGTAATTTAATGTCAGCCAGGTGGTGGTAACTCAGGCCTTTAATCTCAGCACTCCGGAGTAAGAGGCAGTTAGATCTTTGAGTTCAAGGCCAGCCTGGTCTACAGCGTGAGGTCGAGGATAGCAAGGGCTACATGTAGAAACCTTATCTCAAAAAAAAAAAAAGAAAGAAAATGTAGTATATTTTAACAGCTGTTAAAAATGACATCACAAAATTTGCAGGCAAATGGATGGAACTAGAAAAAAATCATCTTGAGTGAGGTGACCCAGACCCGGAAAGACATAAATATATATTAACTGTTAAGTAAATGACAAATATGCTATAACCCAGAGACACTAAGTAAGAAGGAGAGCTCTAGTGGGCACACAAGGATCTCCCTGGGAAGAGGAAATTGATTTTGTGGGTGGACTGAGAGCAGGTGGAGGTGGGAATAGGAGAGATCAGGTGGGGTGAGTTGGATGGATGGAGGGAATATGGGGAGAATAAACTGGTATTGGGAGGGTATTTGGGAAACAATGTGGAAACCTAGTGCAGTGAAAACTTTGTAATCTATGAGGGTGACTCTAGCAAGAACTAGTAATGAAGGACATGGAGCCTGAACTGGCCATCTTCTGTAACCAGGCAAGGCTCCCAGTGGTGGGACTGGAACACCAACATAGCCACGTAACCTCGATCTACAATCTGTCCTGCCTGCAAGATGTGCTGGGGCAGTGGTGGTACAGAACTAGTGGGAACCGCCAACCAATGACTGGTCTAATTTGCTGTCCATACCAGGAGAGGGAGACCATGCCTGACACTGCCTGCGTGACCAGGAACTGGAGGCTGGATAGCCCAGAGACCCAGGTAATAAAAGCAATGACATGATTCCTAATGATGCTCTGCTATATTCATAGATGGATACTTAGCCCAATTTCCATCAGAGAGGCTTCCTCCAGCAGCTGATGGAAGGAGATTCAGAGACTTATGGCCAAATATTAGGTGTAGAGGCAGTCAAGGTTGGAGGTCTCCATAGAGTTCCTCCTCTTTGAAGCTTGGAAAACCTCATGGAAGTGAGGGAGGAGGCACTGTAGAAACCAGAGGGGTCCAGGAGGCAGTTCTCACAATCAACTGCTCACAGGGGCCCACAGAGACAGAAGCAGTAATCACAGAGTCTACATGGATCTGTATTAGGTCCTCTGCATATATATTGACTTGGTGTTTCTGTGAGACTGGCAATGGGATTGGGGGTGTCTCTGATGCTTTTGCCTGCTTGTAGGACCCTTTTCCTCCTATTGGGTTGCCCCACCCAGTCTTGTTGTGCCTAGTCTTACTGTATGTTGTTGTGCCATATTCCGTTGATGTCCCTGGAAGGCCGGCCTGCTCTTTTCTGGGATTGGGGTCGGGGGTGGAAAGAGGATTATATGAGAGAAGAATAAATATAAAAATTATATGAAATATATGAATGCTTTAAAAAGTCACAATCCAAAATAAATAAATAAATAAACTAAAACAAAATGAAGTCAGGCAGTGGTGGTGCATGCCAAATTCCAGCATTTGGAACGCAGAGACAGGTGGATCTCTATGAGCTGGAGGCCAGCCTGTTCTACAGAGCTAGTTCCAGGAAAGCCAGGGCTATTACACAAAGAAACTCTTCCTCTAAACAAGCAAATAACCAAAACCAAAAGTAATGCAAAATAACAACTTTAGAGATTTAAGGAGGTTTTCAAATTATTGGTTCCCTAAAAATTTCTTATGAAAAATGTATATAAAGCTGATAATTTTTTATTATATTCTTTTTTATTCAAAAAATTTACACTTTCTCCTCTTCTCCCAGTCCTCTCCCACTTCCACACTACCTCTCCTCCCACCCCCTGCTTCCTTAAGAGAGGGCAGGGTACCCTGCCCTGTGGAAAGTCCAAGGTCCTCCCCCCTCCATCCTGGCCTAAGAAGGTGTGCATCCAAATAGACTGGGTTCCCAAAAACCCTATTCATGCAGAGGAGATAGGTCCCAGTGCCATTATCAATGGCTACTCGGTCTGCTCCCATTGTCAGACACATTCAGAGAGTCCGATTTTGTCATATGCTCATTCAGTCCTGGTCCAGCTGGATTTGATGAGCTCCCATTATATCAGGCACACTGTCTCTGTTGGTGGGCCAGTCCCTCAGGGTCCTGACTTCCTTGCTCATCTTCTCCCTCCTTCTGCTCTTCAACTGGACCTTACGAGCTCAGTCCATTGCTCTGATGTGAATGTGGGTCTTTGTCTCTATCTCCATCCATCGGACAAGATTTCTATGGTGATGATGAAGATATTCATCAATATGACTATGGGACAAGGCTAGTTCAGGCACCCTCTCCTCTGCTGCCCAAATACCTAGCTGGGGACATCCCTGTGGACACCTGGGATCCCCTCTAGAGCCAAGTATCTTGCCAATCCTAAAATGACTCCCTTAATGTAGATATCTTATTCCCTTCTCCAATATCCACCCTTCCTCCATCTCCACCCTCCCACTCCCCCAAGCTCTCCCAGTCCTTCCCTTCTCCCTTCTCCCTTCTCCCTTCTCCTTCCCCCTCTCCTCTTTCCCCAACCTCCCTCCTCCATCCCCGCCCCTGTGCTTCCAACTTTTGCCTGAAGATCTTCTTTGCTTCCAATTTCCAGGAGGATATATATATATATATATATATATATATATATATTTGTTTTTCTTTTGGTTCACCTTGCTATTTGGCTTCTCTCCTCTTCCCCTACTCCCCCCACTTCTACCCTCTCCCCTATCCCCACCCCCATGCTTTCAACTTTTGCCCGGCGATCTTGTTTGCTTCCAATTTCCAGGAGGATCTATATATGTTTTTCTTTGGGATCACCTTGATAAGTCTTGAAATATGTATGATCGGATTTTGTGTCATTAACTATCTCTATGAGCCAAGGTTTATATATTCAGTGAAATATCCTTAAAATACACCTCCGCAAAGTAAGACAATAAGAAAACTAGTCTGTCTCTAAATTCGGGGCCTTAATAGAAGGGTGTGGATTGCGATAACCTACCTAAAATATGTTAGAAGACCTAGATTTTAATTTCTGATGGTCCAAAGAAACCCTATACCTGGGAGTAATGTCAATATTGCTTTTAGTGGTAATGCTCATAGAATCACTTGGGAACAAACTTAAATCTTCACCAAAGGAATATACCTTCTATACAATTCTTGCAGTATTTTCATAGCATAAGTACAAAAAGCATAAGATAAATCCGAGTAAGAAAGGAATACATTATTAGTGAATAAAATTAAAAGGAAATGAGCAACATCCAGGTCACAACAGTAGAAGTAAGAAAACACAAAAGGGTTTGTAAATTTGTTACTGTCCTATTAGTCAAATCTAGTTACATGGTCCGGAGTTATTATGACTCCATTATGGTTACCGTCCATCATTAATCAAGGAAAGAGACACTGTAAAACTGATATTTTTAGATTTTAGATTTTTAAATTAAATTTATCATCCAGATACATGCTTTATTCTATTTGACGCAATAATGAAGACTTTACCAAACTATAACTGAAAAGATTGTGAAGAAAGGATTTACAAAACATGACAGGCTGATCTTGAGACTCCAAGATTTGATTTAATCCACTTGATTGATTAAATGCTTCTATTCTGCATTTTATCAAACCCATTCTGTAAACAAACAGCCATTTTTATCTCCCCAACCAATCTTCAACTTTCTCTTTCAGCTGACTATGTCATTGTTTTGTTTTATTTTGGTGTTCCTTCATTTCTGCTAGTAGATAAAGATAATATTATTTAGAACACCCTATGTACATGGCTTGACAGGATTAGTATTTTAAAATGTCTATACCACATACCACCCAAAGCCACCTATTTTTTCAATGTAATTTATATGTATCACAATACCAGTTACAGCAGGATTAGAAAAAAATTGTCGAAAAGCTCATATGCACACACACACACACACACACATAAATCAAAAAAAAAAACACCTGTCCATAGTCAAACCAACCATAAAGCAGCAGAAGAAAGCAGAGGCTTTACACAACCTCTCTTCAAAATACCCTGTAAAACTTTAGAAAACAGTCTAGTAGAAGACTATAAATAGAAACTCAGACACTGGCATACAGCAGAGAGCCTAGACTTATACTTGTAAATTTACTACCTCGTTCTTTTAGGATGTTTTTCACTGATAAAGAATTATATGACTTTTCCTCTCCCTTTTCTCCATGGAGCCCTCACAGATACCTTCCCCCCAACTTCTCCCATTTTCCCCCTCTCAAGTTAACAGCCTCTTTTCTTTCACTTTAACATAACAAATGTGTATACATGTATACAGACACAAATATACAAATACAAACTATTTGATCCATTTGTTGTTGTTTGTGTGTATGTGGTTTCAGAGCCGACCTCTCTTCATTGGACAACCAGTAAGAAAGAAAAAGAATCAGCCTCTACCATTGAATTTTTAATAGGGTGCTAATGAGGTACCATGTGACAGAACTATCCTATTCCTACATTTATATCCTAAGGAAAATCTAAATCAAAACACTGTGGATGTGTGCACATTCATGTTTTTTGCTGCACTATTCAATATTATAAATAAAAGTGTGAGATTTTTAAAGTAAAACAGATGGATCTAAGGTCTTTTGGGTGGTTTTCTTATGAGAGAAAAAAGTTAGATTCAGACAAATATCACACACTTTCTCTGACATGTAGAATCTTGATATAAATGTTTGAGGGGTGTTAAAGTAGAAATCAGACTGGTGGAATGGAGGAAGAGGCCTAAACGATGAGGATGAAGGACAAGAAAGAGTAATGGAATATACATAGCATGAATACAGGAAGAGAGATTATTTGGGGGTGAGAAAGTGAAAAGCACTAGAAGGGACAATGCAGCACAAGGGAACATTGTAATGGAGGCAAATAAGATCAAAATATATAGATTTATTTGGATGAAATTTTAAAAATGAAACCCATTAATTTGTGTGCTTATAAAATTAGTTTTAAAATTAAAACACAAGTCTGCCTTGCTTCTTTTTTTTTTTTTACAAAGAGTAAACACAATTCAGTAGAGTCAGGCGAACAATACAATGTTTATATACAGAAAAAGGAAAAGCATAGATGCACCTGTTACTCAGCTTAGGAAAGTGATCATTATCAAAACTGGTGAAGCCTCCTCTGTGTCTATTGTAACAAATCTTCATCTTCCTTTACTCTAGAATGGACCATAAACATGAAGGGAGTATTACTTGTGTGATCTATTGAAATAAACATTGTGTTGGAATTCAATTTTCTTGAAACTGTTCATTTTTAACATTTTAATAAAGCACATTAATATTAAATTTCAATGTTTTCATACAGTGTTGTAAAATAATGTAACAATAATGGTCCCCTCTTTACATTATACCTGTATCAAACAGAAGTTCCTTAAGGTAGCAAAGCAAAATGAAAATGATACCTGCACAATTCCACAGAACAGTATTTAAAACTATTTTGATGCAATTTGAATGGTAAAAAGGTTGAGGTTTTTGAATTTCTGAAGAACAAGCCAGTGCATATTTCCCACCTATTAAAGATAAACATCATATGTTTCCTCATTCATGGTTCCTTAATTTTTTTCTAGATAAATAAAATCATGTACGTATATATGACATGAAAGCAATGATGTTAGTGGAACAAAGAAGACCAACTGGAGGAGGGAAAAGTAGGGATGGTAGGAAGTACGGACATGCAAGTGCACAATAGAGACTCGGAAGAAAAGTTTTTGCCTTTTTTTTTTAAGGAATATTTCTATAAGAGCCCCCTTTCTAGAAAAAAAAGAATACTTTCAAACCCTCAAGGAAATTTCTTGTAAAGTCCAAATCTTCTCTTCTATTTTATTTTATAATTGTTTTTAATACTTTCAAAAGTAAGATAATGATTCAAAAAAGCAAAAGTGTCACCACCATATTAGCCAAACTGGTCATATTTTTCTAAACTAAATGTCAAATTATGCCCTTGTAACTACTAAGATGAAACAACCATGGTTTAAAGCTTGATTATGTGAATACCATTAATTACATATGTAGTGCTCACTGGACCATTCTGATGGCTCCAGGTACAGCACTGTTACTGATTACTTCGTGTGAATGGAAAGATAGAGATTGTGTTCCCAAACACAAGGTGTCCAGTTTCAGACAGATGACCTATAAATGCAAAAAAAAAAAATCCCCTTTATAGCCCCAAAATAAAACTTACTTGTGCTTCTTTAATTCTGTAATTCCAGCATAAAACCATTAATTTCTTTTAAAAAAAAGTTTAAAAACCTAAACTCATTTTTTTTCTGATTTCTGTGTGAAGGTAGAAAACATTGTCTTTGTCAGTAAAACACTTTTGAAATTGTAGTTTTTCAACTGTCTCAGTCTTTTGTAGACTCCAAAAACATTTCCTTTATTTTTGAATTGCTACATAAATGCTTAGCATTTCTTGATGGTGATAATTTAGTTTCTGGTGAGAGATTCTGTTTTAGGATGGAAAAACTCAGTTTAACTAAAAAGAAATGTGTAAGTCTAAAGGAAAAGTGATCTGAAGTTTGGCTCAAAAGATTCACTTGCAGAAACAGCAGTAGAAATGAGAATCTGACAGAAACGTAGTCTTCCTTCCAGGTAATACCAAAGCCAACAACAATATCCTGATATTTATTCAGTGCACACTTCCAGGGTTTATGTGCATTATCTCATGCAAGCATCAATCAGGTTCTGTAAAGCATATGTACTGATGTGTTTAGTGAATATTTTTCAATCACCACCCTTATAGGTAAACTTTTAATCTTTTGCAGTCTTCTGGGAACAGTGTCTCCCATCATATTCCCTCAGTATGTGGTTCCCAAATTAAATCTGCCACCACGCAAGAAGGACCCATTAGAACCCACAGAAACTGAACTGACAACCAGGGAGCCTCCACAAGACTGACCTAAGCACTCGGCATATTACATATAAGTGACCATTGTGTGGCTTAGTCTTCTTGTAGGACTCCTAAAAGTGGGAGCAGGCATTGTCTTTGACTCCTTTACCTGCTTTGGGCACCATTTTCTTCATACTGGATTGCCTTGCCCAGCCTAAATAGAAGGCGAGGTGCTTAGTCTTACTACAACTTGATAGGCTATGTTTTGTTGATATCTATGGAGGCCTTATCTTTTCTGAAATAAATGGAGTAGAAGTGGTGGGAGCAAGACAAAGGGAAGGTGGGGTGAGGGACTAGGAGGAGAAGAGGAAGGGAAAACTGAATAGATAGATAGATAGATAGATAGATAGATAGATAAGAAGGTAGATAGATAGATGATAGATAGATAGATAGATAGATAGATAGATAGATAGATAGGGGAAATGAATCTCTCCCCTATGTTGTAGCTTACATGGTCACAGACATCTTTCAGGAATTCTTTGGGTTGTAGAAATTTACAGTTCAGTCCTTAAGAACCACTTGCTAGGGTCCTTGACCTTAAGATTTTCACTGGCTATTTCCATGAACTTTATTCTCTTAGAAATTCTCTAAGCTTTATATAATCTTCCAATTTCCTATTTTAAACCATTATACATGTAGAACAACTTCTATTTTCTGGATTTATGTGGTAAGAAGTAAACAACTTTGTGGCCTGATATGCTTCTTTCCTTCATTCCTTTCTTCCCTCCTCTTCTTCTCCTCCTCCTTCATTTACTCCTTCCTCTTTCTTTCTGTGCAATTCTTTTGTAAAACAGGGTTTCTCTGTGTAATAGCTCTGACTGTCCTGGAATTTGCTCTCTAGACCAGGCTGGCCTCAGAGATCATCCTACCTTTGTCTTCTGAATGCTAGGATTAAAGGCATGGGCCACCACAAACATGCCTTAGATCTGACACCTTTTAAGGCACATGTGTGTACAGTGAATGAAATGAATCCCATGGGAGTACAGTAACCCTGTATGTTGATGAACGCTTCCCTGGATATTTAACAAAAATATAACTAAAGACATGTGGAACTCAAGATTTCCCCCAAGTTAAAAATGGTAACTTTTAGTTTGGTTCTCTCTGTCTTAGATGTATATATTTTATTTTATGTCTGGTTTACCAGAACATGTGTCTGTGCACCATGGATATGTTAGGTACCCTCAGAGACCAGAAGAGTGGCAGAGCTCCTAGATCTATAGTTATTCATGTTTATGAGATGTCATATTGGTTCTGGGAACTGAGCCCAGGTCCTCTGAAAGAGTAATATATAAGAGTAATATATCACCTTAAACACTGAGCCATATTCCCAGATACTACATACATTTTTAAAATTCCACACTATTTTTCCAAAATTACTTCCATCTTCAAAATTGTTGCTCTTTTTTCTGCATTAGATTTTTGTGAAGTACTTGTTATAATCTAACATCCTATGTGAGCATGTATATGCATATAGGTGTGTGCATATGCACATGCACACAAACATAAACATACACATACCTTTGCTTATGGAAACTCTATGGTAATAGAAAATGGTGTGGGGGAATTGTCTGTATTCTGTCAATCATGTTTTAAATAAATGCTGATTGGCCAGGCAGGGAGTATAGGCGGGAAAACCAGACAGGAAGTAGAGGTGAGAGCAGGAGAATTTGGGAAGCAGGAAGTTTTCCTGGCATTCCTGTGCAGTCCATCTCAGAAGCAGGATGTAAGCTGCCTTGCTGAGAAAAGGTACTGGCCATGTGGCTGGCATGGATGGGAACAATGGGTTAATATAAGTGACGGGAGCTGGTAGGAAGACTGAGCTAATGGGCCAATCAGTTTATAACCTAATGTAGACTCTCTGTGTGATTTTCTTTGGGGCTTGATGGCTGTGGGGTACCAGGCGGGACAGAAACCCCAATGAGCCAGCCCTCATGTTACAGAAAATATTTATTTCACTTATAGCACCTGCACAGTGCATGGCATATGGGTGTTCAGCAATATCTTTTGAATGAATGACTGAAATAATTGTTCTACATTGACTGATGTTATCTCAATGCTAGAATTTTAGTACTTGCACATTTTTAATTGATAGTGGATTTTACAGTGCTTTCATAAAAATAGAGTACAAATTAGGGAAGCTTGATCTAAATAACAGTCATGAACTTGAATAATTAAAGTAAAAACTTTATTTCCTATTAAATTGGGAATTATTTGCTTAATGCTCCAATAAGAACTTCAGCCTTTATTAATTCATATTTGGATCATCCAATTATTTCTAAAATGTAATTGAATTGCCCTCCAATTAAAAAAAAACACTAAATGTGCATCGTCATTTCTCTGTAACCTAGAGAAATAAACACATCTACAATTATTCTAAACAAGTAAGATAGAGGAAGACATGTTGGCCATTGTGATCACTGTTTATTTGAAGAAATATGTTATACTGCAAAATATTAATGCAAAATGTCCTTCAAAAATGAGAAGCGTTGTGTCAGAAAAGTCAATAGAATGGCTTGCCAGAGGTTATTTCCTGTCATTTCAATCAGTGTCATGCTGCTACAGGCATCAAGAAAATAGCAACTTAGTTGTCCAGTCCTGCATGTTTTAACTTGGCCAAGCTAGGACAAATGCATTTTCCATTATGACATAAATTGAAGAGTATGTGAAAAAATTAGACAAGCAGGCAAATCTGCAACATGATTAACACTAGGTATACACACAGATGCGTACATCTGGCTTTAATAAGTTTCTGGCACTTCTGAACAATAAACATGTAACTAATAATCTTACCTCTGCAAGCCTGTTCTCTTATCTGTGAAAAACCCATGGTCCTCCTCTTAGTGTTCTTTGGGGATTAGATGACTACAATGCATATAACCTGTTGATGAGTAGTCTAGCAAATCTTCTCACTTAAGACTTGGTATCTGTCATTGCTAGTACTATGGAGTTCAAAAAGAATATAATAGCTTTTCCAAAATATTCAGGAATTTACAAAATGGGTTTGATAATTTATGTATTTTATAAATGCCCACCACCCTCCTTTTTCCTTGCATCACAGAGAAATTGTTGGGATTAAAAACAGATTGATGGGGGCTGGAAAGATGACTCAGAGGTTAAGAGCACTGCCTGCTCTTCCAAAGGTCCTGAGTTCAATTCCCAGCAACCACATGGTGGTTCACAACCATCTGTAATGGGGTCTGGTGCCCTCTTCTGGCCTGCAGGCATATACACAGAATATTGTATACATAATAAATAAATAAATATTTTTTTTAAAAAAACAGATTGATGTAAGTCTAAGATCCAGGTTCTCACAACCCCAGTGCTCTGATGCTTTGTATCAAGAACAAGTATAAATCTGGCAAAATGAAAACCCTCACTGTTATGTCATGACCAAGCATATCACCATCATTCTGTAGATATTTGCAAATGCATATTTTCTCATCATTCTCACTGCAGGTGCAATATGGATTGTTTCACTGAAAGAAAACTATAGCTTTATCCTACTGTGAATAGTTACGCTTTTTATAGTGTGTGAGAATATGTATAGTCATCGCGTGTAAATCTCCCTCAAGTCATCTCTTTGTCTGCCTTGGCACGCTTTGTGCTGACATTTTCCAGCTGCATACTAATGAGCTGAGTGATCAGGAAAGAATCTTGCCCAGAAAAGACAAAATGGTTCAGTTCCACAGCTCTGACACTAAAGCTGAAATTGGTTATCTCTAGCTAATACATCCTTCCTTGCTTGCATGACTAAGTTTTGATGCTGAACACGTGTATGCAGTTTGTGAGTTCTCTCCCTCTTTTAAAAAATTAGGGGTGCAAAGTTAAATCACACTTTTGCTTTTAAAAAAAAGCAATTCAGATTAATTCTCAAATAGAAAGTGACAAAAGTTGATATAACTTTTTATACCTCCCAAGCATATACATCTGAGAATCACAGAATTTAGATTTGTGTATAATGCCATCTACAGCAGTACAGCATGCTCAGGTTTGAAAGAACCAGATTTAGACAGAATAAATCAGGGTCTTGGAAACTACAGGTTGAAATTGACATTGAGATCAAGGGCTATCAAGTTGATTTTGCTTGTTACTTTCTCTAAAACAGGTTGATAGTAAAAACACATATGAAGTATTTGAAGACTAGAAAAGATGACTTTTTTTCTTGAATGATAAGAAAACCCTCTCTGAATAGAATGTCAAAGATGTTGTTTTCTCTTTAAAAGTCAAGGATGAAATGTATTTTTTTCTAACCAGTGTCCTTCCTTTGATATTTATTAATTGTATTTTCTCTATGCCCATAAGCCACTAAATTCTCAAGGGTTCCCATTAGTAATGGCTGGATGATATTAAAGCATGGATAACTCAGCTCAAGGTGAACCACAGACATTTATCACTTATTCATATTGTGTCTGTTTCTTAAAAATAAGTGCTCTACACATTTTGCTTTGTTCCAGTAATGATGGTTTCACGTATGCTTCATAAGGACTCTCCACAAGAAAATGGTCTATGAAAAATATTTCAACCACTCTCAAATATACAAGGTCATGAATTTCTGTATCATTCTGTGTTTAAATGAAACATGATCAGGCTTCTGATTACTGGCTACTCTTACATGTTTTTGCTATGGTCAGCATTTCCCATATATGTATCAGTCATTTGTATTGTTTGGTCAGAATAAGCTTTGCTAAATTGATCATATGTCATTTCATATGATAAAATTGATTTTTCAGCCGCTTTATAATATAACTGGAAATAAATTTCTGCAAAGAAACATGTTTTCAAAGTTGAACTAGGTCTCTTTGCTTCCTGCTTCTAGGTATGCATTGTTTTTCCTAAACTCAGATTTTACACACAAGTCAGGTACAAAATAAAAGTACCTTTTGGTTTTGAAGCAGTTTATATAGTTCTGAATTTCAGGCGCAAATTAAAGTCTTGGGACAGGATCACTAAAGCGTTTGAAAGTGTAGGTATCCCTCCTTCTTGACAAACAGAAGTAATACTTCACCAGGGACAAAAAAGTGTTGGCAAAATTCAGTGGGGTATATATTTGCATAATGCATCTTTTAACAAGGGATTCAGTGAGGGCATATGTGACAATGCTAGCATGATGTTTTCTCCTTCCTGTCAATTATCCTTGAGTCACTCCACAGTTTAAGCTTTAGGTCAATAAAATGAATTTCAAAGTAGAAGCCTTCAGACCATCGAGGAATTAACTCTGTGGGGTTGCTTGAAAAACAGCACTGAGTCTTCCATTGCTTTTTACCTCATGAAATATTTTCCAGTGGTTTTTCTTTTATTTGGAGGATCCTTTATTCATATTTAATTTAATTTCTTGTTCAAATTTATTTCTATAAACAAACACTTGTTCATAACTGTAACAAGAGAATTTACACTGTAATTTTGAAAGTTAATATTGTATCAAATATTCACAAGCAACTCTGGAGTTAAACATATTTTTGTATTTTATTCCAGTTTCCTGTGCTGTATAGTATGCTGTCTTCCCACATCTAAAGAAAAGGAACAGTTTTCCCATGAATGGGAAGCAAGGTTTAAGATGACTGTTCAATGCTTTTTTTAGAATTTTTATTGAGCTCTATATTTTTCTCTGCTCCACTCCCTGCCTTTCCCTTTCCCTTCAACCCTCCCACGAGGTCCCCATGCTCCCAATTTATTCAGGAGATCTTGTCTTTTCTACTACCCATGTAGATTAGATCTATGTGTGTCTCTCCTAGTATCCTCATTGTTGTCTAGGTTCTCTGGGACTGTGATTTGTGGGCTGGTTTTCTTTGTTTTATGTTTAGAAACCACTGATGAGTGAGTACATGTGATAATTGTCTTTTTGGGTCTGGGTTACCTCACTCAAAATGATATTTTCTAGCTCCATCCATTTTCCTGCAAAATTCAAGATGTCGTTATTTTTTTTTCTGCTGTGTAGTACTCCATTGTGTAAATGTACCACATTTTCCTTATCCATTCTTTGGTCGAGGGGCATTTAGATTGTTTCCAGGTTCTGGCTATGACAAACAATGCTGCTATGAACATAGTTGAACACATGTCCTTGTGGCACGATTGAGCATCCTTTGGATATATTCCCGAAAGTGGTAATACTAGGTCTTGAGGAAGGTTGTTTCCTAATTTTCTGAGAAATCAACACTCTGACATCCAAAGGGCTGTACCAGCTTGCATTCCCACCAGCAATGCAGAAGTGTCCTTTTCCCCCCACAACCTCTCCAGCATAAGCTGTCATCAGTGTTTTTGACCTTGGCCATTCTTACAGGTGTAAGATGGAATCTCAGAGTTGTTTTGATTTGCATTTCTCTGATGACTAAGGATGTTTAACATTTCCTTAAGTGTCTTTCAGTCATTTTATATTTTTCTGTTAAGAATTCTATGTTTAGGTTTATACTCCATATTTTTATTGGATTATTTGGTTTTTTGATGACCAATTTCTTGAGTTCTTTGTATATTTTGGAGATCAGTCCTCTGTCTGATGTGGGGTTAGTGAAGATCTTTTCCCATTCTGTAGTCTATTACTTTTTTCTTGTTGACTGTGTCCTTTGCTTTCAGAAGCTTTTCACTTTCAGGAGGTCCCATTCATTAATTGTTTCTCTCAGTGTTTGTGCTACTGTGGTTCTATTTAGGAAGTGGTCTCCTGTGCCAATGTGTTCAAGTGTACTTCCCACTTTCTCTTCTATAAGGTTCAGTGTGGCTGTATTTATGTTGAGGTCTTTGATCCATTTGGAATTGAGTTATGTGCATGGTGATAGATATGAATCTATATTGATTCTTCTACATGTTGATATCCAATTGTTGAGGGTTATTAGAAACCATCTTTCTTTAGCAAATTCACTATTTAAAAAAATCATCCCACACAATAATGCTAGTGTGAACCACTACTAGCATTTATCTTTCATTGGAAGTATTACTTTTACCACTTTTAAAACCTTATTTTGCAATAGTTTTATAGAGAAAGTGTGAAGAGGTTATAGAAAGTTGCTTCTTAGTAGCAAAATATATTAGCACGACACATTTGTTATAATTTATGAACCCATAAGAGATACATCATTAATTTAAAATGTAGTACATTTATAACTTCTTAACTTGTACCTAGTGCCCTCTCTAAGATCCAAGATCTCTGCAGTGATAGAACATTCAATGTCATTGTCATGTTTTCTTCAATGCATCTACTTTGTAACTGGTTCTTAGATTCCCTTGCTTTTGATCAGTTCCAAAACTCTTTAACATAAATAATCAGAAAATGGTTATAGTCCTTTCACTTTGGAATTGCCTGATTTCTTCTGATTCAGACTAGAACTTTGAGAAAATGTTGTATTTTTATCATATGCCATGAATATACACTATTAATATGACTTTTGGTTGATGCTGATTCTTGATCACTACACTGGGCTAGTGTTTTTTAGATTTCCCTTCTAAAGTTACAGGCTTTACCCTTTTTATATGCTAATTGTGGGGAGGAAATTCATATTTTTAGCTTGCACTTTAATTGTATTTTTCATATAATACATTTTAATCATATTCTTTACCTTTCCACAAGTCCTTTCAGATCCTCCCTTCCTCTATACCCAGCCAACTTCATCTTCTCTGATAAAAACATCCCCCGAAAACAAAAGAAATCTAAACAACAAAACATCCCAACAAGTTGAAAAATACACAAAGACAATAAATCAAAACACATCACGAACACACACATAAACAAAATAAAACATGGAGTCCATTTTGTGTCGACTAACTACTCCTGAGCAAGAACCTGCCCTGGATTCTGGTTGATATATCCAATGATACTCTACAATAAAAATGTATTTTCCCTTTCTAAGGAGGTATTTGATAGCAAATTGCTTCTTGTTTAAGGGTGAGATTTTGTGTCTAATTTCCTTTCTCCACACTGGGATTTTGTCTCTTTATGAACCTTTGCAGGCTGTCACAGTTTCTTTGAGTCCATGTGTATTTCAGCCCTGTTATGACTGGAAGATGCTGTTTCCATAGAGACATCCACAACCTCTGGCTATTACAATCTTTCTGTCTCTTTTCCTGCATAGATCTTTGAGTGGAGGAGT
Organism: Dicrostonyx torquatus; assembly: GCA_028555095.1. Taxonomy (NCBI): domain Eukaryota; kingdom Metazoa; phylum Chordata; class Mammalia; order Rodentia; family Cricetidae; genus Dicrostonyx; species Dicrostonyx torquatus. Next base: position 4,460,096 of record JAQHUG010000127.1, on the reverse strand, counting down.
TTGAAAACATCCCATTCTGTACTAAGTCCTCCAAAGTCTCTCACTGCCTGACCGTTATGAAGCTGTGGTTATCTATGAGGTTTTGTTTGTTTTTTGCTTTTTTGTGTGCAATTTTTCCTTATTTTTAAATTAAATTCATTCATTTATTTTATCTCATGACCACTGATTCCCCTCCCCCCTCCTCCCAACACCCTCCCCATCTTCCCTATGTCTCACCCTTCCCTGAATTCACTCCTCATCTGTTTCTGTTCAGAAAGGGGCAGGCCTCCCATGGGTGTCAGCAAAGCAATGCACATCAAGTTGAGGTAGGACTAAACTCTTCCCCTCATGCTAAGGCTTGGTAAGGCAAGCCAGTATGAGGAATAGGCTTACAAGAGCCTGCTAAAACATCAGGGGCAGGCCTGGCTCTAGCCACTGGGAGTCCCACAAGTAAACCAAGCAAACAACTGTCATACATATGTAGAGGGCCTAGGTCGGTCCCATGTGGGCTCCTTAGCTGTCAGTCCAGTGACTGTGAGCTCCTATGATCTCAGGTTAGTTGTCTCTATCGGTTTCCTTGTGATGACCTTTACCCCCCTGGTTCATACAATCCTTCCTCCCTCTCTTCAACATGATTCCCAGAGCTTTCTCCAGTGCTTGACTGTGGATCTCTGTATCTATTTCCATCAGTCACTGGATGAAGCTCTCTTGTACAGTCCACCTGTACTGTACCACCTGTCTACCACGCGACGGTTCGCGAGTCTGGCAAAGGGCTGGAGATTGAAACATACACACAAACACACAGACAGAGACACAGGTCATCCTTGAAACAAGAATGCCCCAAGAATGCCAGTTTTATTGTGTTGCAGGGCAGCGTATATAGGGCTCTCCTTGACTATGGCCACGCCTTAGCTCTTAGGACTTTTCAGCTGCAAGAGCAACAAAAGCCACTCCTCTACCATCAGAAACTCATGAGGATCTTGTGCTCAGAGCAGCTGCAAGTATCGGAAAACAAGTTGTTTACTCTGGCATGCAAGGGGTCACAGAAAATTCAAAGTCTGGGGGTCCACAGTCCCCAACACTCTCTGACAACAATTAGGGTAGTCACCAATCTGATTATCGTAGATGGCCTGTTTAAGCACCCTCTCCACTATTGCTAGAAGTCTTGGCTGGGGACATCCTTGTACATTTGTGGGAGTGTCTCTTGCTCCAGGTTTTTACCTGACCCTGAAATGGGCCCCCTTCCAGTTGTCTCTTCCAGTATTTTCCTCCTCTATCTCATACCCAAGCTAATCCCTCATGTTCACATCCCCACCCACTACTAGTTTACCCTTGAGATCTCTTCTACTTTTGCTTCCCTTGAAAATCCATGTGTCCCTCTTTGGGCCCTCCTTGTTATCTAGCCTCTCTGGGGCTGTGAATTGCAGCATGGTTATCCTTTACTTTACAGCTACTGTGGTTATCCATAGTAATTACTGTCTAAGGGGAAGCTTCTCTTATGATGGCTAAGCAAAGTACTGATCTATGGGTATAGAAGTATGGCATTAGGCATCATTTCATTGCTGGGTTCCTTTAGCAGAACAACAAAAGTAGCTTTTCCCTTATAACCTATGACCTGTCTAGCCACAGATTTTTAGGCACTTTAGCAGTGTTAGGCATGGGTTTCATTTCATTTCAAATCCAATAAGAAAAGCAGTTGGCTTTTCCTATCATATTTGTACCACTATTGTATGAGTATGTTTCAGGCAAATCATGTAAAGAATGAGAAATTGGGTAAATGATGGCATAATATCTATATAAATTATTTGGAATTACATTGCTTGGGTAATTTCTTTTAACCATTTAGTTATTTGCTCAACTACCATCACAGACTTATGAATAATCAAACTATATTTAGATTTATAATATAATATCAATTTACTATTGATTTTCTCTAAATATTGTAATTTGTGTCATTTGAAATCTTTCACTTGGCTCCTATGGTCTTTGGACATACCCAACTCTTTGCAGTTACTTTTTTTTATTACTTGTCTTTTATCTAGCACTTCACAATGATCTGGACTTGTTAATTATTTTCTTAGGCAAGTCCTAAATGGAGTCATTTTCTCCAAGGAGTTCTAGTTATCAGATGTGTTTACTGTTACTGATGTGGCATTGTTACATTTGTCTCTCTGACACAGTAAAAAGGTATGTGTATATACATATGTGTGCTTAACTTTTCCATATATACATATATGCATCTGCATTAGCTTGAACATGAGTTCATAATACTGTTAGCTATTTATAATCTGAAATTGAAATTTATGCCCTGACAACGCTGAAGCATGCATGGGTGGTCCTTATATAGTGGTTCTGTTGGAATTGTACATATTGGGTTTCATGGTCTAAGTTGATGAGAACTACTGACCAGGTCTCTTTTACAAGAGGGCACCCAGATCTCTTTACAGATGGTTGTGAGCCACCATGTGGTTGCTGGGAATTGAATTCAGGGCCTTTGGAAGAGCAGGCAGTACGCTTAACTGCTGAGCCCTCCCTCCAGCTAATCTAGTGATGGGAAAATCATTCTAGCTCTTTCCCCTTGACCTATCTGCAAATTCCTACTCAAAAAATTAAAACTGTCCCTATATAGATTATCAATTTAATTTTTCATAATCATTGTACATGTACAGTGATATTGGAATTTAATTTGACTACTTCTCTGAAAATTTCAAACATGGATATAATGTATTTTGATCATATTCATCCTATACAATGTCAAGAAGCTTCTTCCAGATCCTTTTATACTCTCCTATGCTATAAGTTAGTTATTCATCAACTTGACACAATCTAGAGTCACTCGAGGACTGGTTTCCACCCAGTGACCTGTGGGCAGGTCTGCGGGTCATTGTCTTGAGAGATGATTAATGTGAGGAGAATAATCCCATTGCAGAATATTCAATCCCTGGAAAGGTAATATTGAGTTTTATACAATACTTACTGAGTATGTATAGTTAGAACAATTCAGTAAGCATCATTCTATCTTGGTCTCTACTTCAGTTTCTGCTTCCAGGTTCTATCCTTGGCTTCTCTTCAGGATGGACCAGCAAAATAAAATAATCTCTCTCTTCCTCAAGAAATTTTTGGTCAGTGTTTTGTTACAGAAATAGAAAATGAACAAAAGCACTGCTTGCCTTCAAGTTTTATTTGAATATCACAGATAGGGAAATAACATTAACTTATTCGTATCATTCTGAGTAGTATACTCAGAAGGGCACACTAGTTTTCATTGTTATGATTTTTCTTTTCTCAATTTGAGAATTTCCTACTTCTATATACTGAACCTCCTAAGTTCACATTCCAATGGCTATAATAATATAATATATAATAATTTGTAATTATACATATTCCCAATGTTCCTTCTCTAATCTTCTCCATAATGCAGGTGTTGTGTAGGTAAATATATATATATATATATACATATATATCTTTTTGAGATTTTATGGGTGCAGTTTTCCTGTCATATCTATAGGACATACTATCTCATAGACTTCCTGGTTCGCTGGCTCTTACAATCTTTCTGGTTTCACTACATGCCTTGTTCTAAAATTTTTGTTTAATAATCCATGTCTTCTTAGGAGTAATACTATCCATCCATGGAAGGTACCACCATTTGAACTCTTTTTTGTTGTTAAAGATATATATTTTAAATTAGCCATAGGTTCTTTCTTACATCCTTCATTAACTTACTCACTATTGCCTTCTCTCATCTTTCTCCCAATACCAATAACCCACTGACTCCAAAATTAGTGCTACTCAGATACACATAGGTGTGATGCCATCTACCAGAGGATGATAGAGAAAGGGTATCAATGAGAATTAAAAATGAGATTTTATTTTCTTATGAATTTTCTTTATTTTTATTTCATCTATTTTTGTCTAAGAATTTTCTGCATGAGTATTGCATTTACAGTTTTTGAACTCTCTTCTTTCTGATTCCTCCCCATGTTACCCCATTCCCTCTAAAATTCATGAACTTTTCTTCTTTGTCATTCATGATCATTCACACACACAAATACCCTTACGAGTCTATTTAATGTTGCTCTCATGTTTATGTGTTTAAGGCTGACCACTCAGGATTGGATAACCTATCAGTTATCTCATTCCTGAAATAGTCTGATTCTCTTTCTCTCAGTAACCATTAATTGCCCACAGCTCTTCATCTAAAGGTAGGGCTTTCTGAGATTTTCACCATCCATGTTTATAATAGATAGGAAATTTTTTATGTTTACTCAAAATTATTTAAGATAAATAGATGTTTGTGTACACATACATAGTTTGCCTTTGTTGGTGATAATGTGCATATTGCCACTTCATTTTTTGTTCTATAATAGGAAGTATTGCATCAAAATACTTTATTAAATCAAAATGTTCAAAGTCATCTCTTTCTATATGTACATTTCTCTTTCCCATAAATAAAATTCTTCTTTTTCTAACCAGCCATTTAGACACACACACACACACACACACACACACACATTTTTTCTCCTTCATTACAATTGTTGTGTCAGAGTTTATCCTAATCTCTCATCGACCAATATAAAATTCTGAGGTGTTTTTATTCATCAATAAAAAGGTTTTTTTCAGCACTGACTATTTAAAATTTATTCTACCAGGGCCTTTAAATGTGCTGTTTAAAATGTGATGTCAGTTTTTGTTGATAATAGAGTAGTAGAAGAAACAGACGTGCAAATGGGAGCTTTTATGGAAGTTACAAGGTTTTTGTCTTGGTTTATCTACCTGTTGTGATAAGATACCCTGACATAGAGAAAATTAAGGAAGTTTATTTTGGCTCACTGTTCAAGGTATAATCTATCACAGCAGGGAAGTCAAGGCAACAGGAACTTGAAGCAGTTTATTTCATTACATCCACAGTTAGAAAAGACCAATGCTAGTACTCAGTAGTTCTTCTTATCCAGCTCTGGACCTCCAACCCAGAAAATGGTACTGTTCAGAGTGGGAAAGTCTTCCCACATCAGTTAGTATAAGATAATCCTTCACATGTGATTGCAGTAAGATTTTCCCAGGTGATCCTAGATGGATTCAAGTTGACAAAACTAATTATCATAGTCTTGCAAAAGGAATAGCCTTAATCTCCATCATGCATTTCCAAATTTACTGCTACTGTTTTTTTTCACTTTATATACATCTATACTTTACTACTTTTTATTATAATCCAAAATAGTGTCTTCTATATAGGACATGGAAAATGCATCCATGATATATCAGCAATATAGAGACCTAAACAAGACTTACATGATGACAGCACCAGCTGACATGCCTACATGGGTGGAGGAATTGTCACAAGGTGACACCCTTAAATGAAGAGCTACCAACAATGACTGATGGGAGAAAAAGATTCAAAATTTTTCCCAAACACAAGCTCCGCCCCATAGATTATTCAATTCCAAGTGGCCAGCCTTACATACATACACATATGAGCAAATCTAAGTGGATTCAGCATGTTCCATTTATGTAACAATTAAAAAAGGACGAGGTCAGGAATTTGAGAGGACATGGGGGGAGTTGGAGGGTAGAGCTAAGAGTGAATATGATGTAAATACAATAGTCATTATGAAATTCTCAAAATTCTTAAATAAGCAAATAAACACAGAAAAGAATAATTAAAGGTTAATAGATGTAGAACAATTTAGAGGACATGAAATATTGTAAAAATAAAGCAGTACTCTTGAAGGACAATAAAGAGGATGTGCTGGTCAGAATTCTAAGTGATTTTGTGAAGTTATATGGAACAAGATTGATATGTAAATTGGTTACAGATAATGACAAATGACAGGCCTAAATGTCAGGTCATAGAGACAAAGGGACACTGCAGAATAGAACTGAAGAGAGGCAAAGAGCTTCAGCCATCTAGGCAAAGGGAAATAATGTTTTCCACTATTGAATAATTTAAGTATAATAGCTGCAATTAAATAAAGAGATGCAATTCCTAAATGAGACTAATTGAGATTGCCAAAAAGATTGTTTTGATTTTCATTCTTTGTTTTTCAAGTTGGGGGAAGAAACAACATACAGTTCAGTGGGTAGGGAGAATGGAGAGGAGTTGGGAGACGATAAAGAATATTATTGAAATATATTGTATGAAAAAATTAATAAAATAAAAAAGGTTTTCAGGGTTGAAGAGATGGCTCAGCAATTAAAAGCACAGGAAGCTCTTCCAGAAGACCCAGGTTCAATTTCCCACCACCTGTAACTCCAGTTCAAGATGATCTGACAATATCTTCTAGCCTGTTATGTTACAAAGATATATACGCAGGCAAAACCCCATACCTATAAAATAAAAATAACATTTTTTAATTTTAAAAGGAAGATATTGAGCTGTAAAATTCTAAAATAAATATATTCTTATCCTAAAATTATTTTGCTTACAAACATACCACATTTTTGTTATCCATTTGCCAGTTGAAGGATATATAGGTTGCTTCCATTTACTAGCTATTATGAATAAAAAGGACAATGACTATGGCTAAACAAGTATCTCTGAAGTAGGAGATTTAGTCTTTTGGGAATTAAGAGGAGGCCCACATGGTGAAAGGGATCTTTGCCAGCTATATATCTGTTAGAAGATTAAAATCAAGAATATAAAAAGAACTCAACAACAACCCATCCAAAAGAAAACAAATGGGCCAGTTAAAATCTGAGCTACAGATCTTGTGAGTAAAAATGGAAAAGAAGCTGTGTCTCAGAGAATGATTGGCTGATTAGAATTTCAGTGCTGTGGAGAGATTGGAACGTTGCACATCCAAAGGATAATGAACTTTTTGGACTGGTTCTATCCCTCTGTAACAGCCAGTCCTTGCCCAACTGTGTGTTAGAACTAACACCCTGTGACTAATAATAAAAACCTTTTGGAATGTATTAACTGAAAACTTTAGACAGTATCTGGGGCCTGTAGAAAAGCTTTTCCCATCTTGCTGTATCTGCATCTCTGATATACCTACCAATGTAATTTAATTTTGCCTTGACTTATGATTATTTTTGTTCTGTAAAACAATTAAAACTTCATGAAACTGCTTCCATATTGGAAAACAGAATTTTAGGCAATCTAAAAGTGTTTTCACAGGGCATGATCACTCAAAATGACTTCAGAACAAAGTGTCTTTTATTTCTTTTAAGATTAAAGCTATGGTTTTGCATCAGCAATTATGGGGTCACAATATTAGACTTCCAGAAGAATCAGACGCACCAGAAGAATAGCTGTGTGGAAGGCAAGTACCTGCATGGACCCATTGAATCCAGATCATGTGGTGTTATTTCCTCAGATGGATTGATAGTGAGCTCTTTCAGGGGTTTCAGATGTCTGTTGGTTTGGCTGATGGTCAACTTAGTTTATTCTGAGCTGCTTAGCAAGGATCCTACTCTGATAGATATCTTTTTGGGTTGCTTGCAAAGTATTTTGGTTTAAGGTATTGCTATAGAAATAATATGCCTTCTCTGTGAGAAATCAGTCCAGCCACTTAGAAATAAGGTAAGGCTCTTTCCCTGAGACCTGGCCTACTGGGGCTAACAGCCAAATAAGAGTAGACCCTAAACAGAAGAATTCATTAGCTTGTATACAACTCAGTCTCATGTACTTTACATATGCTGTCATCCTTAAATCTCTTTTGGGTCCAGACTCCAATTTATACTTCGACCAATTTAAACAGAGATAGGAGACTGCAAGTCTGACCATTTAGGCAGATAGGAAGTTTATACAGCAAAGGTATTGCATATAGTCAGAATTATTTGAAGTATGCCAATGTTTTTTTCAAAGGGTTATTACCAGAGTCATCTTACCCACCTAGCAGAGTTATGTCTTTCCTGACAAGAAATCAGGGGATTTAATGGCAGACCTGGACTTAATAATGATTCTGACACTACAGGGATCCCCTTACCTGCCAGCTGCCCATTTGAGGTATGGGTTTGGTATGGAAATCAGGGCCAAATGAACGGTCTTGATTTTGTCCACTCTTCTCCATCATGGAAATCAGAGACTACTGGTTGGTCAATCCAGGTGAGGAAACATTTACATCCCAGAATCCTAAATTTCCCTTATCTCTAACAGGCCTGGTTAGTACACTACTTACCTTTGGGTTGTTTTGGAGGCAGAGCTCCTTAGCTAAATTCCCCTTCTGTGACTTAATGTCTCTTAAGCAAATCTATCAATAAATCCTTTATAATACCAATTTTATCCTTTTGAGTCTCTACTACATCGGTTATCCCCCCTGTTGGAGCTATTAAAAATCTCTTATAAAGCTCCCATTAAGAATTCTGTCGAAAGAAACAGAATACTCATGGTCCTCTGGTTTACCACCTGATGGACTAGCTCAGAAGTCAGAATGACATGTAACTTCATGGCGTTTATCCAAGATGTAATAAACTGGGTCAAACAGTTCAGGACTCATAATCCAAATAATAAGCCTAATAATATCAGAGAGAAGGGCTCCATTAGACATACTAAGCAAGCTTTCCAATACCAGTAACCATTCCAAGAATACTAGAATTTTCCTTGCATTGGCTATGTTTTCTTTTAGCAGTTTTTACCATGCTGCTAACTATTCATACTATTTCTTAGTATGGTATCAGCACTCTTTATTCAAATAGGCACATAACATGCCTGTCTCTTTCTAAGCAGTAGGTAAGTACATTTAGGTTCTTTTATATAATTGTAAACATATATTATTTTCAGGAAAATATTTATGTCATCTACAAGAATCAACTGTTCTTTGCATGTATAGCAAGGCATAACTCATTAAATAAATCAGGCAATTATTTTACAAACCTCTATTTCCAAATATAACAGAGTTGGTATAATTCTTTGTGTTAGAACCCAGTTCTTGGGAGTCGTTGTGGCTAGCCCTATAGGAAGCCTTATGGCCAATATTACCATGACTTCAAAAACAGGAAGAGTTGTCTTGATCCTTACCTCATAATGGCTCTTGTTGAATTTCTCAAGCTTCTATTGCATGATTATTTATTAGCCTCCAGGCTGGTCTGGGTGGATGTTCACAGTACAGGTCTCCTCCTTCTCAGGCAGTTTTGCTTTCTTGACTCAGGCAGGATGGATCCATAGGATGGCTCCTGCAGCTTACTGTTTAAATGAATACCCATAGTTCTGCCTGCTGTGGTGATTGGTCCTGTGGCAGATTCTCTGTCATATATTACCTAAAACTTTCTTGGGGACGTCTCAGAGAATCAGGTAATTACATCTCAACAAGTGATTTATCTTTTGCTAAGACGAGGAGAATTAAAGCCAGGGTAGAAGGTGTGGCAAATTGAACTAGCATGCAGCTCCCATGCCACTGGACAGCAGGTTTAGGCACAAGGTTCCCCTGTTCACAGCATTCTAATGTGTCAATTTAGGAGACTTTGGGTGCAGCATAATTGCTATCTGCCTCTCTCTTGTTTGATATATTTAGAAAAAGTTTGGCTTCTTTGTAGGACAAACTTTATTTATTTTTTTCTTTAAGCTTATAAATAATTGTAACTTAATAAACAACCCCCCCAAAAAAACCCTGACATATAAGGGGACTTGGAAAACATTGACATCAGGTTGTTTGTATAACTGAAAGGAGGAACAAAATAGTAAGAATATCCAGGCTTGGTTGAGAAGAAACACAGACCACAGGCATAAGGCAAAGGAGTTCAAAGAATGGAAAAATTACTCTAGCTCAGTTAAAGAAAACAGGATTGAAGATTCAGTAGAAGAATCAAGCAAGAATTTGGACCAGTATAGCTATTGTCTCCAGTCTCCCTGAAGTTGCACAGAAAAACTGACATGCAACTCCTGGCCACTCTGAGGTGTGGCCGCTGGCCTTCTTGACTGGCAAGGGCTGTGGTCTCAGTGGTGTTAAAGAAGTGGAGAGTGTCCAGACAGTGGTGGTGTACGTTTTTCATCCTAGCACTCAAAAGACAGAGGCAGGTGGGTCTTTGTAAGTTCGAGGCCAGCCTGGTCTACAAAGCAAGTTCCAGGACAGGCTCCAAAGCTTCACAAAGAAACTCTGTCTCGAAAATCCAAACCAAAACAAAGCAAGTGGGGAGGGTTGGCTTTTCCATTCCTGATGCCAATGTAGCTGCTACTTCAGAGGGTCCAGCAGCTATCACAGCCATTCTGCCCATGCAAGTCTCAGTGGAGAAGATGGGAGATTCAAGCAGCAAAGATATACATGCTGCCAGAATTTAAGTCACCAGCATTGCTTTTTCAAATGGCTCACTCATGATGAACAGGAGGGGCACTTTCTGTTCCTGTTACAGATCTCAGACCCATTGTCTTATTCTGAGGAGGATTAAAACTTCCTTCCTCCTTATAGAGGGGCCTTAACTGGATCTTTTTGCCTATTAAATTTTTTAATTGATTTTATTGAGTTCTACATTTTTCTCTGCTCCCCTCTCTGACTCTCCCCTCCCTTTACTCCTCTCCCATGATCTCCATGCTCCCAATTTACTCAGGAGATCTTGACTTTTTCTACTTCCCATGTAGAATAGATTTATGTATGTCTCTGTTAGGGTCCTCATTGTTGTGTAGGTTCTCTGGGATTGTGAATTGTAGGCAGTTTTTATTTTTTGTTTTGCTTTATATCTAAAAGCCACTTATGAGTGAGTACATATGATTCTTGTTTTTCTGGGTCTGGGTTACCTTACTCAATATAATGTTTTCTAGATCCATCCATTTGCCTGCAAATTTCAAGATGTCATTTTTTTCTGCTGTATAGTACTCTATTATGTAAATGTACCACATTTTCCCTATTCATTCTTTGGTCGAAGGATATTTAGGTTGTTTCCAGATTCTGTCTATGATAAGCAATGTTGCTATGAACATAGTTGAGCACATGTCCTTGTGGTATGATTGAACATCCTTTGGATATATACCCAAAAGTGGTATTGCTGGTTCTTGAGGAAGGTTCTTTCCTAATTTTCAGAGAAATCGTCATACTGACATCCAAAGGGGTTGTACCAGCTTGCATTCCCACCAGCAATATAGAAGTGTTCCCTTTACCCCACAACCTCTCCAGCATAAGTTGTCATCAGTGTTTTTGATCTTGGCCATTCTTACAGGTGTAAGATGAAATTTCAGAGTTGTTTTGATTTGCATTTCTCTGATGACTTTGTGTCTATAATTGTTTATTTGTTTATTTTTGGTTGCTTTCATACGTTATGTTGAAATATTTTTAACAAACAATGGCCACTTCAGTTCTCATTTTAAATTCAATTTTGCTATATGCTGTAATTATTTTTGGCATGCCCAATTAAAATACACATGGAAGATTCAAGTGTTATATTGTTATCATATATTAATGCCTGATGAATACATACTATTTTATCAATTGGAATATTCTAAACATCATAAAACCTATTAAATTATCTTTGGAAACATTAAATATTTCATAATCTTAGGATGTTAAATATATAGATTTTGTTAAGAATTTCCTTCCAAAACAAATTCTAAATGTACTCCTGAATACTCCGTTATGTTATGGGTAACATAAAATTTACATACTTTCTTCAAAATATTTTAATACAAAACTGTTAAGTATAAGTTTTTAAATATTGTGTTACATATAAACAGATATATATATGTTTATTAAAGATGTGTATGCTAAGATTCCTTTTTGTAATGAGGATTATAGAAAATATAATACAAACAAATTGTAACATTCAAAATATTGGTTTGCTTAAATTTATCTTATGTATGGTTGTGTATATAAACTATCCTTCTATATGTGGCTATGGTTTGTTTTTACATAATGTGCTTATTGTCCAATTGGCTTATAAGTAAGTGCTTATGTAAACTCAAGGTAACTTGGCTCAGATTTATTTTGGCTCACAGTAAACTAAAATTTTAAGGAACATAAATGATAAAACAGAATAATATATTTAATCAATGTCATCACATAGGCAAAACAAATAGAAATGGTTAATGATCCTAGATCTTCTTTGGTAAAATTATTATGAGCTTTTTAAATTAAAATTTTAACAATCAGCTTTTAAGGGCAAGACATACATAATTATACAATTCTAGTCACAATATTATTTCCTTGATCTTGATTCCCATTCTGGTTCAACAACATGGTCCATTAGGTAATGTTTAATTACCACTACCTCTTCAAACCAAGAAAATAAACAGATATGTTTTTTTTCCAAATAATTTGTATTATTGTAAAAGATTTTTGAGTTAAGAAATAAATTCAAAATTAGTTACAGAATTTCCTCAAAGGATAAAAAGAATGATTATTCTTCAACTAAAAGATAAAAAGGCATCACTTCAAAGAGTCCATTCTGATTTAAAGATCAGGACTGTATCTAGGTATGTCTTATTCACTCCTAATGTTGTAATTAGGTGGGAGGTGTGGGTTGTGTTCCCAGCGCCTGGCTCCCAAGCCCCCAGCTGCTGGTCCGCTCAGCAGCTGGTTGCTTGCTTATGCCTGAAATAACCACATGAGACCTGTATTAATTTAAATACTGCCTTGCCCATTATCTCTAGCCTCTTCCCAGCTAACCCTCACCTCATAAACTAACCCATTATAAAAGTCTGTACGTTACCACGGGACTTCCATCTGTGGCGGGAGATTCATGGCGACTGACTCACTTCCTTTCTTGTCCTCAGAACTTCTGCTCTGTCTACTCCGCCCACCTAAGGGCTGACCTATCTTATAAGCCAGGCAGCTTCTTTATTCAACCAATAAGAGTAATACAAAATACAGGAGAACACTCCCACATCATCCTAGGAGGAGATGGGACTTCTCACATCATCTGAGAGCACATTCATGATTTATATAGACTTTGAAAATATTGAATGATACATATCATCAATGCCATTGAAAACTGAATACCTGGAGTAACTAAACATTTCTCTCAATGTTTATATTTCTTAAATATTTTGGCTCCTAGATTTTTTTTAATGTTTAGGAAAACTAATGTTCTATTCTGGTATATTTCTAAATGATATAAACATTATGTCTCTCATTTCATCATACCTTTTCATTATGACAATTCACTTACCTTAAACCCCATGCCTTATTCAAAACTAAGATATTTTTAAAGAGTAACTTTTTTCATTATCTTTATAAATACACACTAATTTGTTTTCATTGTTCAGTATAATTTGAATTAAACAAAATGTAGCTTTTAAATTAAATTTTAATACAATTTCTCCAGCTAGAGATACACAATTATTTGAGTTAATTATCACCCAAATTATATAAAAGTTATCTAATAATAACAACATCCATAATTTATACCTTAAGTATTGATTTTTTTATTTAATTAGTACCTAAAATGTCATAAAATGAAACTATTGAGGATTAAAAATTTAATTAGACAATATGTGTATTTTACTAATAAAAAAGGGAGACAATGCTATAGTGACTCCTTCCAAAGTCTCACTTCTAACCATTTCAATGTGATAGCACATAGACTATAAGTATGTATAAACATACAGGGAACTACATAGTCAAACTTGTTTAAATTAGGGTAGGTTTTGGTTATTTTAGAAATATTCTTCATACTTACCTGGCAGAGGAAATACAATGATCACGCAGGTGGTTTTTCCAGGGCGAGGCTCATCCATTGCACTGTGGGTGTGTTGACCCCTGCGATTTCCCCAAATGCGGGGACTGCATTCGCGCTCTCCCCTAATGCAAAAAAATAGAAAGAAAGAAATATTCTTCATTATGTACCTTCACTCCATTAAGCCAAACTGTATTCTTGATTACTTAATTTAGATTACTTAAATTTAGATATAGTAATCGATATTACATGTAAATGTTATCTCAGCTACAGAAGGGGCTATAAGAGCGAGTTTCAGAACAGGCTCCAAACCTACAGAGAAACCCTGTCTCAAAAAACCAAAACCAAAACATAAAAAACAACAACAAAATTCAGATCTAGATCATGATGCTAAATAGTTTTATTATGCTCTCGTGAGACTCTCTCTCATCTCGTTTATTACAGATTTTTGAAAAGGGCCTTCTTAGCTATGAGGGACCTTGCAATATTTGATATATAATATGTGAACACTGAATGCACAAAATAAGATGATTGGACAATAGGAGGAACTGTGAGTGAAAAGCTCTTGAAAGGAATCTGTGTCTTCAGAGACTGATTAATGACTGGAATTTCAATACTGCAGAGAGATTGCAATGTTGCTTGTCTGAAAGCTAGTGACCTTATTTTGGACTGGGTCTAGTCCTTCAGAACAATTATTCCTTGTCTACTTCTCTGTTATAATTAACGTCCTCTGACTAATAATAAAAACCTCTTAAAATCTATTAACATAGCAGACATTGGTTTCATCAACCCAAAAGCTCAGGTAGCATCGTGAGTCTATAGAAAAGCTTCCCTTATTTTGCTATACGTACCTCTCTGATGTACCCTCAAATGTGCTTTAAACTTGTCTTCATTTATGACTTTGTTATGTAAATCTTCATGAAGCTGATCCCACATTGAAACATGGAATTTGGGGCAACGTAAAGATGTTTTCCCAGACCATAGTCACTCAAAATGGCTCCAGAACAAACTATTTTATTTCTTTTAAGTTAAGATCTGTGGTGTTTGCACTGACAATCTAAATGCAAAATTCTCAAAAGAAGAAATAAAAGAACAAGGAAGTGCTTGTAGAGATGACTCACTAGTTATGATCATTGCCTGGTCTTGCAGAGTACCTGGGACCTCTTCCTAGCACCAGCATAGCAGCTCGCAGCTCCAAGTGATTCAATGCCCTCTTCTGGCTTCCATGAGCATTGCACACACACACACACACACACACACACACACACACACACACACACACACACACACATTGCATTTGCATGCAGGCAAAACACCCATACACATTAAAAAAATGGTGAAGAAATAGTTTTAAAACATCTTCAGCAATTAGAGAAAGGGAAATTAAATCTACTTTCAGATCTTGTCTTACCGCAGTCAGAATGGCTAAGACCCAGGAAACAACTGACAACACATCTGACAAGGAGCTGAGGGAAGTTTCATCCATTATACCAGAAAATTATGGCTGCCTAGGTTAAGACCTGAACAAGTGCAACCACTGCCATATTTTTAAAACTTTAGTGGCCCCATTATCTTACAGTTCTCTGTCCCATAAACAAAATCCTTCTGCAAACTGGCTATATTGACAACCTCCCCTTTTATTCCTCATTATAATTGCTATTTGTGTCAGTGTTTATACTAATCTTTCATTGAGCAGTGTAAAATGCTGAGGTATTTTTATTCACTGATAAAATGGTTCTTCTCAGCATGGGATACTCTACCAGGACCTACTCTACATATAGAAATTGTGACTATAACTAGATTTGGAGTAGTAATTGGCCTTTTCATTTCAGTTCTTTGTTAAGTCATGAAAATGTTGGTAACTTTCATTTGTTCTGAATAGGAATTGTGGCTCTCAGTTTTTCACTATGTAAACAAATACATGAGAGAAACCATGTAAAAGCATGAAAGCTTCGAAAGTTTCAATCCAATGGGAGCTAGACTTTAAGCCCAAAGCAAGACAAAATATGGTAGCAAATATCATGGCCACATATGTGGTGAAGGGTGATCATCTTATAGCTGACTGTTAGAAAGGACAAAAAGAAACATAGGAAGAGCTCAGGGACAATATATAGTTTCTTAGGTATACTTCCTCCAACTGGGCACAATTTCCCCTTAAAGCCATTGTATGATGAATCTAATAAGAGATTAATCCATTGATTGTATCAGAAAGCTAAGGATCCAGACACTTTCCCAAAACATGTTAACTTCCAATTAATCTCCCAACACATGAGTCTTTCTGTGCAGGCAGAGACACATTTTTATTCACACTATAATAAAAGATAATCTCTAAAATCTTTGTATTTGGAGGTAAAACTAGAATTATTCACCAAGTTTCCTTGTAAGGGCTTATACAGTATATATTTTCAGCTTCGGAAGACATATGATATCTATTTCCACTGCTCAACTCAATTTTTGTGCCAAAGCAACCAGAGACATTATATAAATGAATTAGTGTGGTATTTTTTCAATAAAACATTATTTAGAAAGACAAAAATGGATATGGCCTGCAGGCCATATTTTACTGGCATCTGTTACAAAGCATAGACAGAAAATCTTAAAAGCAAGAAATCAATTCACAATCTAATTTATGAAATGGAAAAATAACCAAATGAACCAGTCTGCAGTTAAATGTTTGTAAGAGACTTGATGATGCTACCAATAAGCTTCTCTGCTAAAACTATCAAGCAGTTTTATATATGTCTGTGGTTTTAAAAACCTTATGTAATCTCCTATTATCGCCTTAACCATGGAAGTTAGTATATATACAGCCACATTTGAAACAATGGGTACAAGTCATATAGTCCCTTGAAATTATTTTGATTCTCTATTTTTCAAAAGAATAATAGTTGGTTCTATATAATGCAAAGCAAGCAATGAGCTGTTTTCCTTAATTACAATTAAAAAATGATCATTTCCACTGCCTTCAGTAAGAATTATTTTTAAAAAAATCACAAACACTTGGGATTCAAAAATTGTATTCTTAATGCAATTAGAGGATCTTCCATCACATAAAAGTTCCTTCTGAGCTGTATCCAACCTCTCCATGCAGTCAGATTTTCTACACCCTTTTCCGTGTTCTAACCTGGACTGAAAATACTCCCTTGAAGAGCCAAAGATACCTAACAAAACCCTCAACACCATACTTCTCAAGCCCTCTTTTAGTTTTGGTTGTTGGTGGGTCAGAGCTGGAGAAGAGAATCCCAGCACTTGCAATTTCCTTGGTTGTCTTTCAGAGGTAGAAAGTAAGTCACTACAGCTGTAGACACAATGCATTTTAGACACAGAACCTAGAGGTCCATGAGCTGGACCCGAACTGAAAGCCTTCTCCCTGAAGACTAAATTTCATGGTATCAGAAGATTACATGCAGGCTTTGAAAGGAGGGAAGCAACTGACATTCAACTATGATGAGTATGAACCACAACAACGAACAAGTCATGATAATCCTGGGGATGTATTAGTGGTAGGTGTAGTTGGTGGTAGCTAACAGCTCATAATTGGGCTTAAGACCGGCTCAACAAGAGGAAAATCATTCCTGGTTCGGAAAACCTAATGAACTATTCAGTACTAGTAAAATGATGGATTTTAAAAGAAAACCTACAACTACCAATTTATTAATCCAGCATAACACCTAACTAAATATTTATTCTTATATTCACAAATAAGTATAGTCTACACCCTTCATCAACGAGGTTTTTCTTTGCAAAAGGGAAAATCATAGAAATCACACCCAACCAAAACGCAGAACTATGGAGCCATTCCTAGTGAATCCATCCACAAAACCCTCCCATACCCACAGTTTGGGAACATTTCAGAAGATAAGACAGAAAGATTATAAGAGGACCAAGGAGTTTGCTGTGAAACTGTGTCACCTTGTGATGCCAGAAGCCACACCCATAAAGTCTCAACACCATGACTTTCTAAATAAACATGAGCTGAACAAGAGCAACAATAATAGATATGCAAAAGTGGACAGGGTTTGGGAGGAAGCCATGAGGTCTCATTCCTGTGCAATTAACTGCAAGCAACTAAGAAATTCTGAGAGTTAGAGAAATTGTCTTCTCCTGGGAAGACCATATGAATGTATTATTCAACACCAAGTGGTTAGCCTTGAAAATACACATAAAATTAGCCTTACTTAGACTCACCAAGCTGTATTTAGGAATGTATTCATTCATTAACATCGACTTCGAATAACAAAGATACTATAAATTTGAAAGACAGCAAGTAGGGATATATGGAAGAGTTCAAAGGGAAGAAAGGGAAGGGGGAAAGGATGTATTTTTTATTATAACCTTAAAAATAAAGGAATTAATAAAAAATAAGTCAGCATCTTTACAAAATAAGAGATCTTCACTGATTTCAAGTTAAGACTTTATTGTAAATGTAAATACGTAGTATTTATTCTCATGAATTAAACTAAAGAAGTGTTACGCAAGTAAATGTATAATTACTGACTACAAAAGTATATATCTTTTAACAATGAGGTAATCAATTTATAATTTTTATTACATATATTACAATTTTTCAATGCCTAGTGTAAAAACATATTTTATGAAATCATCCATAGAATAACTTTTCTAAATACTCATAGATGTTTCACTGTGAAATACATGAAACAGTCACAAACAGTTCTCTTTCTGTATCTAAAATCCTTACCTAAATAAATGAGGATATTGCAAATTGCAAACACAAAAAGCTGATCTCCACTGTTGAATAGTATTGAAGGAAAATATTTTATGTATGCAGTGAATTTGCTCTATTCCAACTTTGCAGACCTGGATTCCACTTTGATTTATTGCTCTTTAACTTCTGGGAGCTAATCTATCTTTCCTGACATTACCTAAATCCTGTATTACTTATTCATTACCTCAACAATTAGTTCTAGTTGATAAAAAATATAAAGGCAGATGACAAGTATTATATTGCCAAATGAATCTCTACTATCTGTCTAGTTAGGCAGAGTGACTTCAATGACTACTCTCACATTTTATCCATGTTAAAGTAAAGAAGAGAGATGTACATAAAGTAGCCATAACAGTTTCGGAATTTGATGTCTAAAAGACCTAGATTACTGGAAGGGAGATGGCAGTCATGAAAGCATTTGCTGAACAAGTATGAATACTTCAGTTCAGAACTACCATATCCAAATAAGAGAGACAGAAACAGACATGCAAATTATTACAGGTCTGTAATCTCAGCGCTGGTGAAAATGTTGAAGGTGTGGACATAGGCAGATTTTTGGAGTTTGTTGACCAGGCAGTCTTTCCAAATCAATGAGTTTGAAGTTCAGTAAAAGACTATACCATGAAGAAAAATAACACAGAGAATTAAAGAGGACGTTATCCAATCTAGACCTCTGTTCTTCACTTGCACAAACACACATTTGCACATTCACCCATATGAACATGTGTACATAGTACATGCATAACAAATAAATTAAATGGATTTCTTTTTCATCTAATGTCATTAAAATTTTTACTTATTAGGATTGAACACTATTGTTAAGCACAGTATTTATTTAAATTATGCCACCTTATTAATTAGCCTGGATGTATTGAACTTTTCCTCTACATGCTATAATTATTTATATCTTCCATGAAGGTAAGGTTTCAAATGTTTATTCAGATATTTCTTACAAATTACAACAGTTTCTACTTTTATCCTATATCTTCAGTAGAAAAATCATTATTTAGTATCAGAATGATATGGAAAGTATGCAGGAAATGACAAGGGATGAGACTTGAGCATATTTTGGATCCATAATAGACACATTTGAATATCTGAGTTTATCTCCCTGGTTACGGTTAACTCTATATACTAGATACATACTTAGTCAGCCACTCCTTTGCCTGGGAATTTAGAATCAGAACTGGAAATAATAAAATATTATTTGCAGGAGCATAAAATTGTAATATGTCAACATAAGAGTTTTATTGTAGTTGTTTCAAATTATTGTTGTGAATAGTGGATTTAGGTAGTTGACACTGAGAGGGAAAAAGAGGACAAATAGGTGTGACTGTTTCAATTGAACTCTTCTCTCATACAATACATTCTAGTCACAATTTCGCCTCAATCCATTCCTCACATCTCCCTCCACTTATGCCCTCCTTCCCCAGATCTACTGCCCCTACATTTCTTTTCAGAAAAGAGCAGGCCTCTAAGACACAACATTCAAACTTGAACAAACAAGATTCAGTAAAACAAGACAAAAATATCTTTTTATACAGGCTGAGCAGGGCAACCCTGTAGGAGGAAAAGAACCCCAAGATCAGGCCAAAGAGTCAGAGATATACCCACTCCACTATTAGGAGACTAACAATAACACCAAGCTAACAGTCATGAAAAATATACAGAGGACCTGGTACAGAACAATGCACGACCTGTGCTTGCTGTTTCAGTCTCTGTGAACGCATGTGAGCCCTGCTTAGTTGATTCAGTAGGCCATGTTCTCCTAGTGTCTTCCATCCCATCTGACTCCAGCTGGATTTCTGCAATCTTTTCTCCCCCTCTTGTACAGAGTACCCAAAGCTCTGAAGAGAAGGACCTGATTGAGATCTAAATATAATCCCAGTAGCACAGACACTGAGAGAAACAATTAACAAATGGGAATTCCAGAAACTGAAAAGCTTCTGTAAAGCAAAGGACATGGTCAACAAGACACAGCAACAGCCCACAGAATGGGAAAAGATCTTCACTAACCCCACATCAGACAGAGGGCTGATCTCCAAAATATACAAAGAACTCAAGAAATTGGTCATCAAAAGAACAAATAATCCAATAAAAAAATGAAGTACAGACCTAAACAGAGAACTCTCAACAGAGGAATCTAAAATGGCTGAAAGACACTTAAGGAAATGCCCCAAATCCGTAGCCATCAGAGAAATGCAAATTAAAACAATTCTGAAATTTCATCTTACAACTGTAAAAATGGCCAAGATCAAAAACACTGATGACAACTTATGCTGGAGAGGTTGTGGGGTAAAAGGAACACTCCTGCATAGCTGGTGGGAGTGCAAGCTGGTACAGTCCCTTTGCATATCAGTATGGCAATTTCTCTGAAAATTAGGAAACAACCCTCCTCAAGAACCAGCAATACCACTTTTGGGTATATATCAAAAAGATGCTCAATTGTGCCACAAAGACATGTGCTCAACTATGTTCATAGTAGCATTGTTTGTTATAGCCAGAACCTGGAAACAACGTAAATGCCCTTCGACCCAAGAATAAATTGGAAAAATGTGGTACATTTACATAATGGAGTACTACACAGCAAAAATAAATAAATAAATAACAACATCTTGAAATTTGCAGGCAAATGGATGGATCTAGAAAACATTATACTGAGTGAGGTAACCCAGACCCAGAAAAACAATTATCATATGTACTTACACATAAGTAGCTTTGAGATATAAAGCAAAACAAAAAATAAAAACAATTCACAATCCCAGAGAACCTAGATAACAATGAGGACCCTAAAACAGACATACATAAATCTATTCTACATGGGAAGTAGAAAAAGACAAGATCTCCTAGTAAATTGGGACCATGGGGACCATGGGATATAGTTGAAGGGGAGGAGGGGAGAAAAAGGGAGGGGAGCAGAGAAAAATGTATAGTTCAATAAAATCATTAAAAAAATAAAAAAGAGACCTCCAATTTAGACACTCTCTCTGCATAATGTCTGGCTGTGGTTCTCTGCACCTGTCCCATCTGCTTCTGGAGGAAGCCCTTCTGATGATGACTGGACAAGGCACTGATCTATGAATATAGCAGAACATCATTAGGAATCATTTCATTGATATGTTTTGGACAGTCATGTTTGGGTCTACCATACACTTAAATGGTAGCTATTTAATAAATAACCAATATTGGTGAAACTATGGAGAAATTAGAACTCTCAGGTATTATCAATCTGATTGGAAAATAGCACAGCTGTTGTAGAACTGAAAGAAATATGGTGACTGTCCATAAAAAGTCAAATTGTCAAATGAGAATTGTTAAATGAGAAATTCCATTTGGAGCCGAGCAGTGGTGGCGCACGCCTTTAATCCCAGCACTCAGGAGGCAGAGGCAGGCGGATCTCTGTGAGTTCGAGACCAGCCTAGTCTACATGAGCTAGTTCCAGCTCAGGCTCCAAAGCCACAGAGAAACCCTGTCTCGTAAAACAAAAAACAAAAAACAAACAAACAAAAAAAAATTCCATTTGGAGGTATGTGCCCAAGATAATTTACAGCAAATCCTTGACAAAATGGGCACTCTGGTGTTCATAATATTCATAACAGCATTGGTCATAAAGGATAAATCCAACTCAGCATTTTTTATATGGGTAAAAAGTGGTATATATAATATGTGTATTTGTACACAATGGAACATTCTTCATTATTAAACAAGGAGGAATGTCTAACACAGTTTATAAGATGGAAGATCATTAAGAACATTATACTGCTTTTGATGGGGGCTGGTCCTTGGTGAGCGCCACGGCTTCAGATCCGCCCAACTGGAGTGGTAAGACCAAGTCCTAGCCTCCTAGGCGCTCTGCTCAATTGGGAGGCTCCCTCTCCCCCTCCCCCAGCTTTCCTGTATTCCACACCCCAGAGTGTCCCTGGGCAACGCTCCCCTTTGACTAGGGCCCGGGTTCCCAGCGAGACTTGGCCTGCCCCATGGCTGTGGCTTTGGATGAGGGTGGGTCCAGTATAAACCTGCAGGGCTCCAGCAGTTAGAAGCCTGCCCTTTTGATGGCAGCTGGTCCTTGGTGAGCACCACTGCTTCAGATCCGTCCAACTGGAGTGGACCAGAGCAAACTACTCAGACCAAGCAAGTGACCACTATCTACTACTAGTTGATCCACCTGGAGAGGAAGAGATGGGCAGGCGCCAATCCAAGAGTTCCTCTAACAACCTGAAAAGCAACATACAACACCAGAATCCAGCAATTATGCAACAAGAAGATCTGA
>JAQHUG010000127.1:4409353-4427111 GCA_028555095.1 Dicrostonyx torquatus | reverse complement strand
ATGTATTGGCTTTTTGGGAACTTATTCTATATGGATGCACACTTTTTTAGACAGAGATGGAGGGGGGAGGGCCATGGGCTTCCCATAGGGCAGGGTATCCTGCCCCATCTTAAGGAAGCAGGGGGAGGGCGGTGGGGTAGTTGGGGCACGGGAGGGCTGGGAACAAGGGGAGTAAATGTAAATTTTTCTTTGAACAATAAAAAAAAGAACATTATAGTACGTGAAAAGATCCAGACACAAAATGAGTGATATTATTATGTTCCAATTTGTATGAGGTATCTAGACTCTTTACAAACAGAATATGGACAAAAGGCAGTAAACACATAAGGGAAAGGGGACTTGGAGAGTTGTTTAATAGATACAAAATTTCATATTTTTAAGGTGAAAATTCTTCTGCAGATAACAGTAACATAAATGTACTCAATACTGAGCAGTACAATTAAAATCAGCATGCTAGGTAAGTGAGAAACAAGAAATTCCCCCTTTTTCTTTACATTAAATAATGCTCGCAAGCATTGTGCTAACTCTTCATTTACACAAATTTAGTCAGAAGTTTAAAAGCATTAAATGGAAGCAATTCCTTATTTCTTCTAAAATTATATACAAGAGGTATCATTTGGGGAGTATGAGAATGATGTTCCAATACACACATGGGTAATTTGCTTTTAAAATTAAGTTTTTGTCGGGCGGTGGTGGCGCACGCCTTTAATCCCAGCACTCGGGAGGCAGAGGCAGGCAGATCTTTGTGAGTTCCAGACCAGCCTGGTCTACAAGAGCTAGTTCCAGTGCAGGCTCCAAAGCCACAGAGAAACCCTGTCTCAAAAGACCAAAAAAAATAAATAAATAAAATTACGTTTTAGTTTAGAATATGGAAATGGATTTCATTGAGTGATTTTCACATATACTCTTTTCTTTTTGAAATTATAATTAAAATATTTTCTCTTCTTTTTCCTCAATCAAAGGCTCCAATATACCTCTGCTCTTCAAATTAATGGCCTCATTTTTCTCTAAGCATATGTATGTGCACACACACACACACACACACATACATGCATACATACATATGATTTACATTTACCTTCCTAAATCTAACCTGCTCAGTCGATATATAGTCATTTGCATGTATGAGTTCAGGACTGTTCAGTTGCTATTCCTCACTGTCCTCCCCCAAATCCCTGCCTTCCCTTGCTGGTCCCACCTTTCCCCAAATAACTACCTTCTGCTTGCATTGCAGGTGCATCCCATCACTCTCTCTTTTCTTCTTCCCTCCACCTTTCCTTAACATGTTTCTTTCGCTTTGCAGTCTCCATTCCAGTTTCATGACCTGCCTACACACACACTGGGGGTGGGGGTGGGACTGAGTAGACTGAAAGCAGACTTTCTCTATACTTTAAAGAAATTTCAGCTTCATTGAACAGAATCTTCAGAGATAGTACTTATAGAAACAGCATCATGCTATTTCCATGCTGCCATGTTTTTTAGAAACACAGACCTAGAAGCAGAGCCACAAATTATTAAAGAGAGAATAATGGTTATATTGTATTTTTTGTACAGTTTTCAGCCTAGCATGTCATAAGGATAAATGTAATAATACAGTCTCTACTTGTCATGCCTTACTCAAGAGTTGGTGAAATCATACATTAAAGTTTGGTTTTCTGGATGCCATTTACCACAGCATTATTCTGTTCTCAGCTTTCTACATAAATTGGAGTAGAGTATTATGTCATAGAAAGGCAACTCAAGACTGTTAGAGAGGAGTCTTGCTCTGCCTATTACCCCAATTAAGTTGCCTCAGTACAAAAGATACAGGCCCATGGAGAACACTGTAGACACGGATAGACTTCTAAGAATCTGCAATATTAAGGGATGTGCTGGTTTGTGAAACTTCAAAGAGCTTATCTAGCCTGAAAAACAAGCAAACAACAAAAAACTTCTCAATTTCCAAACAGTCACTTTGATCACATAAGCATAAAGAAAACAAAAACTCACTTAGAGCCTTGCTGTTGCCACTTGCCTGCTTCTAGCTCTTCACATCATTTCTCAGTGCCTTTGCCCACTCTGTAACCAGGGCCACTCTCATAACAGTCTTCTTGTAGCCACCCTGAAGAGTAATGAATAGAAATGAGTTATAAATATAAAATGGTGTATAAATCTTTTAGCACCAGAGACTTGGTATGTTTTAAATACACAAAGGACAGGTTAATAAGACTATCAATCCTGTCTCCAATGTATAGACATTTACAAAGTATGATCCCCTCCATCTCTGACTCTTAAAGCCTCAGTTTAAAAAACAAAATCTCTATGATTTCCATCAATACAGAGAAGTGTGATCCTTTGCCTTTCTTTGTAAGGCCAATTAACAAATTTTCCTGTATGTGCCAAGACCATGTCAGCTAGGTTTACATTTTCTCTCCAATGGAACTGGGAACTCATTAAGGACTGCTTTCTTAGTTCAGGGGATTTGGTTTTCCAATTCTCTAACAGCATCTAGATACATTACACTGGGGTGAGGGAATGTTGATGGCACAGTTGTCTGAATAGTATATTAGCTAAAATACTAAAATAAACACAGTTCAAATATAAAAGAATCAAGATTGACAGTTTTAAAACCTTCTGAGACACTATTTCTAATTGTGTTAATGTTAATACTGAATACCTTGGTTTTCCCTAAGTCCCAAATATTTTTTGTTAAAAAGTTTTTCATATAATATGTTCTAAGCAGTTTCCCCTTCCCTACCTCCTCCAAGATCTTCTCCACCTCCATACCCATTCAACTTTTCTCTCTTTCTCTCTCACTTTAGAAAAAAAGAAAGGACGGAAGGGGAAAAAAGAAACATACACGCGATCCCACAAAAACACAAAATTGAAACCATAACATATAAGCAAAAGACCAGTAAGGCAAAACATGCCAAAGCAAACCAATATGAAACAAAAACTCTACAAAAAATATCACTGAGGTTGTGTTGTGTTGGCCATCTACTGCCAGACATGGGGCCTACCCTTAAGTGTGGTTAATATACCCAATGGGGCTCCATTGAAGAAAATTGATTTTTCCCTTGCAATTGGTTCTCATTTTCAGGTAGTTTCTTGGTTAGGGATGGGAGCCCAGTTCTACTTCCCCCTCTCAATGCTGGAAGACCACCTGGCTTGGACATGTGTAGTAAGACCTGTGCTTGGTGCCACAGTCTGAGTGAATTCATATGTCCTGCAGTCCTATTGTGTCTGGTAGACACTGTTTCCTGGGAGTCATCCATCACCACAGCCTCTTCAAAATCTTTCTCCATCCTCTTCAGCATGACTTGCTGATCCCTTAGAGGAGCAGGTAGATGAACACCTCCCATTTAAGACTGATTTCAGAAATTTCTCAATCTGTGCCATTGTCAAATTGTGGGTCTTGGTGCTATTTCCCATCTACAGCAAGAAGAAGTTTCTCTGATGATGACTGAGTGGCAATGATCTATGGTATAGGAGAATGTTAGGAATTATTTAATAGTATTTGGTTTTCCCCTAGTCCCATGGCCTATATAATGTTAGGATCCTGGCCACCAAGCACTGTCAAGTATGAGTACTATCTTGCTGAATGGGCCTTAAATCTAATCAGAGTGGTTTGTTAATCCCATAATGTTTGTGTGACTATAGTACCAGCATATCTTGTAGGGAAGTTACAGCTGTAGATTGCAGCCTTTGCAACTGGGTTGATAATTATCTATTTCCTCTGGTAGCATTCAGAGTACCTTCAAGTACCGTAAACACTAGTCAATAGGGGTGAAGCCTCTAGGTTGGCACCAGCTCAACTTCATGGTGTTTAACGAGATAACTAATTGGTATCTTTAGCAATAGGGTCTTACCACTAGATTGTGAAGAGCAACCAAAAGCCTTGCCAATAGCTTGAGATATTGAGAATTTGGCCAACAACACAACTAGATGTAAACTGTTGTTGGCACTGGAGGCTTCATTTAGCATGTAAGATGTCTAGTTGAGGCATCATCTCCCTATTAATTGGTGACTCCACTTAGATGTCTTTTTCTTACATATGTATTTTAAGAAGCTTCAGCAGTAGAAAGTTTAGATATGGCCTCTCAACTGGCCCTTAATGTTGGTTTTTCTTTCCCATATGGACAGTCTTAGCCCTGTCCTGTTACCCCTCTCCCATTTAATCCCCCTACTCCAATTTTCTCTCTGTCTCTCTAGACTATATATTTCCCCTTCATTGAGAATTCTACCCTCCCCAGTAGTCCCTTACTGGATACTTAACCTGAGAAGATATATGGATTATAACACACATATGGAAGGCTTAAAAGTTAGCATACACATATAAGGAAAAACACAATATTTGTCTTTTGGAATCTGAGTTACCTTATTCAGGATGACTTTTTCCATCTCCAGCCATTTACCTGCAAATTTCACAGATCTCTGTGAGTTCAAGGTCAGCCTGGTCTACAAAGTGAATTCCAGGATAACCAGGACTACACAGAGAAACCATATCTTGAAAAAAAAACCCTAAAACAAAAAGCCTGGTGGGAGGGACCTTTGTGTAGAACATTCAGGCCAGATTATATATTTTAAAAAGCATTTAACAAGAAGTTGTGGAAGGAAAAATGTTGATCTGATCAACTGGAGCATTACCATGCTGATGCAATCAATGCATTAATGATTTGATTCGGCATGAGATTTTGGAGAAATAATGGTCAGGAAATACATCCCTGTAGTTTATTCCCTGTAGTAAAGTTGGTGCCATTTCACTCTAAATGCATCTACTTCTCGATCTCTCTGTCCCCCTCTCACTCTTTTTATGTTTCTTTATTTCTTCATTTCTTTCTTCCTGTTCCTTTCTTTTCTACAATGCAATATCACAGAAAATGCCCAGATCCTCTGGCTCTTGCAACCTCTGCACCCTTTCTGCATTGTTCCCTGATCCTTAGGTACCTGAGTGCTTTGTAAATGAATGTGTTTGAACTGTTCTCCACAACTCTGTTGCAAAGAGATGCTTCCTCAATTAGCGGTGAAATTGGTGGGAAGTCTGGATGTAGCACTTAATCTTCCTCTCTTATTCTAGTCTGGCTGCATAAAGAAGAGTGTCTTATATTCCAGTGTCCATATCTTGTGCCTACTGCAGCCAATTCCATAAACAATGTAGCTTTAATACCCAAAAGGTATCAGGATGAAGTTCAGTAATGAATTCATAAAAGAGGAATTTCTTGTTTGCTTGCACAAATGAAAATAAACTGCATACTGTCCAAAGTCTCTGCAATGATTGGTGAACACAGAAATCTGTGCTTGTGTCTGTATCTACACAAGAGAGGGAGAGTAAATATTAGAGAGTAATTATCAGCCTTGTAACAGGTCCTATATTTAATATTAAACAATTGGTAATATCTTTGAGTTGGATTAGAGTCTGTGTACCCAATTTCAGTTAATAAAGTGCCATTCAATATTAAAAAGAAGAAGAAGAGTGTCTTAGTGGTTTATCAAGAAGATTCTACAGAAGTACTTTTCTCTTCATTTTCCTTTATGGGCCTGAGAAACAATGTCCCTAATACACTGTTGTTAAGTGCCGAAAGAATATGATAATCTCTCCTCTCTCTCTCTCTCTCTCTCTCTCTCTCTCTCTCTCTCTCTCTCTCTCTCTCTCNCTCTCTCTCTCTCTCTCTCTCTCTCTCTCTCTCCCTCCCTCCCTCCCTCCCTCTCTCTCTCTCTCTCTCTCTCTCTCTCTCTCTCTCTCTCTCTCTCTCTCTCTCTCCCTCCCTATGAAAATAAAAATTGAAGTAATGTGATTTCAAAAGGAGTAAGCTATAATTGAATTTTTCTCTTTCTGTCCAATGTTCTTACTTCTTCCTGCTCCATGTAACTGGCATAATTGACAGAAGGTGTGTATAAAGCACATATTATACATTAACTATATTTAAGGCTCATCATTTTAAAGGCTAGTCTTCTTTCTGCTATCAAGTTGAGCCACCTTTCCAATTGGGTCAAATCTACTCATAATCAGATCCAATACAATCACAAAGGGATTATCTATAAACATTGCACTTCCTTAAGTTTTCCACCAGAATGACAGAAAATTAACTTTCATGAAAAGTATCAGAGGCCATTCTTAGGGAAATATACCTAACTATCATTTCCCCATTTCTGTCCACATCACCACCCAGATAAAGTGGTCTAATTCCCACTGATTCATCAGGATATTTTCTGACTTAAGAGGTTCCATGATCCCTATAAAATATTTTATACTCCTAATGATTAAAAATAAACTTGGAATTTGAAAAAAAAAACTACTGCCATTTCTTTTTAAGATATTTTGTCTCTAGTAATTCTCACCAGAAAAGACAACAATAAAAATGCTCAGACACACATTAAACAGAAATCTTACTTGAGAAATAATATGTGTTCCAAAGACACTTCTGAATAAACCTGAAGAAATACTTCTTTTAAAAAGGCAGAAACCAATCTGATAGCCTCAATTTCAGCTCCAATGGATTGCTTCCTTCTCTTCTAGACAAATTAAAATGTGCCAGTACCACCTACAATGGCTCATCATATTCATTTTTACCAAGAACATGCCCCCTGTTTTCATAGCTTTGAATTGTTTTCAAGACATCATACACTATTCCTGAAGAAGGTTCTTTTGAGAAGCAATAAGTTATGATTATAAGCCAAAAACTATTTCACCTTCTGAAACTCAAGCCTTTGTGACATCCCACAGAAATCTGGCTTTTTCCTATAGCAGTTTATGGTTAGTGAAAACTGAATTATTCAATGACCTGGGTTTAGAAATTTTTTCCTGTCATTTCAGGGAGGGAAGAATGCCAGGACCACAAGTTGTCTCATTTGAAATGCTGCATATGACACTGGTTTCATAGGATTTGGATAATGCTGTAGGGCATAGATGCCAGGAGCTTTTTTCTGTTTCATTTGTGCTTTCACAGTACCTTTAAAACCATGTTTTCTTTCCCATTTAATGTCTTTAAAAAGAGCAATTCCCCAAAGTCACTCAAAAGAAGGAAGAAGTGTGTGAGCACTAAGATAGATTCTGCCCAATCTGAATGGAGGGATGCTTTCCCAAACTCTCATATGTCCAACCTTCAATTACTCCCACTCACATTGTACCCCAGTTGTTATGAAGACAAATGGCACTGCAGTCTTTGGGTGTAGCCTCAGTATTTACTGCTGGCAATGGTCAAAGGTATACAAATTTGATTTCAGAAAGTATAAAAATAATTTTAAAGGAAGTTTTATGCTTTATAACCTTTTACTCTACTACAGAGAATAGTTAAGGAATGTTACATAATTAATATTACATAATAGTTAGGGAAGAGGGAAGAAGATAAAAGCTTGCAGAAGGTCTGGGTTCATACAAATTTTCATGTTGCTAACAGTAAACTTGTTTTATCAAATATAGTGAATAACCCTCATCTCTATTCATATCCCAATCAGGCCTTGGTAACGTGCCAACTGCCAACCTTTTTTATTTGGATTTTCTCTAGTCTTAAGCTCTTTGGCAGTTCAAATTTAACTTCCTTATATATACAGAAGCTCAAAGTCACCAAAGTTAATGCCTCCCACAACACTTTTTCGGCCAATGAATTTGGTATATAAAAGTTCAGCACCATTGTCATTAGGGTGCAATGACATACTCTGGTGTGCTTTGTAGACTTCAGCTTCAGTACTAATAACAACCTTTATTTGCTGAATTCCTTTTGTCGTTTCACCTCCCTATTCTTATACTTTTGTCTCCTTAGCTAGCACCCTATAGTGGCCTTGAATCTGTGTTTATTGGTCTACTTTGAAGACATACTATTTGGGAACATGTGGTTCAAGACAAGACAATAGGACTTTTTGCTCAATGAGTCTCACAAACAAATTCAACCCTTTTCTGTTGTAAGGAGGCCACTTGTTCATTTCCTTGCTGCCCAGATTCCCAAAATAACCACACATAAACTGTATTAATTAAATAACTGCTTGGCCAATTACCTAAGCATATTGCTAGCTAGCTCTTATATCTAGAATTAACCCATCTCTAGTATTTTATATTTTACCACGAGGTTCATGGCCTACTGGCAAGGTTTCAATGTGTCAATCTCTGGCAATGGCTCCAGGACTTCTCCAGGACTCCACCTTCTTCCTCCCAGCATTCATTTTAGTTATCCAGCCTAGCTCTATTCTACTTTATCACAGACTTGATAAAGTTTCTTTATTAACCAGTGGTATTCACAGCATACAGAGGGGAGTACGACATTACTTTTCTGTACAGCCCTTGCTCACTTCCTTACTCTATCTACCCTACACACAGAATTAGCCACAATCAGCTCCTGAATCCTCAGAGACAGAAAGACAGAGAGAACTTAAGATTTGTATACTGTATATACCTTTGGAATATTGTGAACATGTATCAGATGGTTTCTAAATTCACAGAAGAAAGTATGGGGGGTCTCCAAGGGAAACAGTTGCAATGAAATATATTTGGAAACATGGCTTCCACATAAGCATATATTTCTATGTACTTGTAGAAATATTCAAGACAGTTCTGTTCTTACTTTACTTCCCCTAGGAGGCAGTAAGACTTGTAAGTAAATCATGATTTTACCCAATTGCAGATGTTCAGAGTTCTTCAGGCTTCTCAGTACCAAAATAAGAGTAAAGATTCTCTGTCAATAGGGGGAATAATTATGGGACTCATAGTCGTTCTCTTTATATTTATTTTTTCATTTCACCCATTTTGTGCATAGAGATGTTCTCCTCAACTTGTATCTACTCTAAGGAAGTGCACAATTGTATTTCTTGGACAGATATAAGATTTCTTCTTTCCTTGTTTACTGTGATTTCAATCTTTTTCAATATTTTCTTCAGTCTGCCTCATCACACCTCTAGCTTCACTGGCTAAGGCCCTCCTTTTATGAATACAGTATCTTTAATTATGTCTATAATAGTTTTCTTACACTGATATTTATTGATTGTATATAGTGTTGAACATTATAAAGACAACGCCTCTCAAGTTTATCACTTACTTTGATCGCATTCACCATCCATATCCTCCCTTTTTTCACCATCTTTCTCCCTCTAGCACCTCCTTTTTTAAATCTTCCTTTTGTTTAAAACCATATGTGAATAGGTATGTATATGTGTATGTATCAATATATGCATATAATTATATAGCTCTATAGGTTCAACAAAGAAATGGTGACCTTTGTCTTTCTGGTCTGTCTTACTTTTGTTAATATTATATCTCCAGATGCATCCAAATTACAGAAAATAATGCAATTCCCTACTTCTTTATACTTTAATCATACTCACTTGTGCCTATATATAACATTCTCTTTATCCTTTCATCTGTTGATGGATACTTATGTTGATTCCACATATATACCCTGAAGTGTTATAGTTGGGCCATAGTAGTTTAAATTTTCATTTCTTAAAGGCTCTCCTTTCTGGTAAATTAGGAAACGACATCAAGAAACCCAACAAAAACCCCAACCAACCAATCAATCAATACTTGGGTCAATAAAATGAAAAGATGGCTCTCAAATGAAGAAGTATAAATGGCCAATAAATATATGAAGGAAACTATTCAAAATCATTAGTCATCAGGAAATGCAAAATAAAAATACACCGATATTCAGACATTTGCAAAAAAATTAACAAAGACTATATTATATAAATCTATTGTTGTTACTGAAGCCTTAGGAGAAGACAGTGGTTGTAATCAGGAATCCATATCGAAGGAATGATGAGGAACAATGAATAAGAAAAGTCTCGCTGGAGATGGTGTCTACATATATCTCTACTATCTTTCTCTTCCATCAACACTAAAACTTTGTTAATTAGCATAATTAATGGAAATGAATTTATATTGATGAAATTGTAGCTTGATAATCAGGATAAGAAATGTTACAAGTAGCTGCTAGTAGATGAAGTTAGTGGTGTTCCAAATATATTTATTGGCTAAGGTACTTGCAAGTCACAACCAATCTTTAAAAAAGTAGGAAAATGTAACAAGCTTTTTGTATTTTTCCATTAGGCTTTGCACATTCTACCTGACTGCTAATTCAGAACAGAGCTGTTCAGAATATTCTTGATCATATTTCTATAGTTGGTGGTTTGTCAAAGTCTACCACTATAAAATATTATTTTTGCTTCAAGTAAACACGTTATGCAAGTATCAGCTAAGAAATATTTTTGTTCTTTAGAATCATATGGCTTCTTAAATTCCTGCTAATAAATATCTGTATATTTAACAATATTTGACTAAATTCTTGTTATTATAAAGTTGTGGAGTATATGTGCCAACTTGGCCTATTTCTGTACATTTATCTTCAGAATGAGCATATGAACTGTGACAATTAGATAGTCTTTCACCCCCTCACCCTATGCCTTAATCACAGATCCTTAGTTACATATAGAGTAGACTTCTAATTAGGTACAAGACCATTGTGCTGATACCATAGTGTCATCATCTTCTGTTGTGATAACTCGATTGTTTAATTCTCTCTATTTGACTTCTGTGGTCCCCATCTCTGGTGTAGGGTGAGTCTGTCCTATCCCTCATTTTGTCTCCAATGATAAGTTTTGACATTGTGGTGGCTGGTCCTTGTTATTATTGGTATTAGATTCATTCATCCATTCATTCAACAATGAAGAATTAAACACCATTTATGTACTATGTGGCATTCTCAACACAGGGGTGTGTGGCTTTTCCATATTTCTCTGTGATATCTGTCATACCATGAGTAATGATAATAAATAAAAAAGTGAAATTTTTATAGAATAATTTCATATAATGCTAAGTGTCATGAAATGTATGTTTTCTGAAAACCAGCTACTTTGGAAATGATGGTTAAGAAAATCCTCAGAGGGGAAAAACAACAAACTATACAGACATCTTATAGTGCTCTCCACTGAGCCTTCCATTATTTTAGTGGATTAGTAATCAGTGTGATTTACAATAAAGCTAACTCCAAAGGCATGACAAGTTCATTTTGAACCTTTTATAACAGCCAGTTCTTCCTCAGTGCTATACTTCACCTCTTTAATCAAAAGTGGCCTAATCAAACTGTGAAAGAATCCTAAGAAACCAAGATCTGCTTAGCTTTCTTGAGGCAATATAATGCACAATTAGCACTTTGGCTTGTTTCATTGAATTGATCAATTGGATCAGCTCGTATAAACTGATTACTTTTGTTTAGCATTTTGTAGTCATCACAAATAGACCAAAAATTCAGCGAAAACCCAACTTAATTTAATTAGTATTGACAAAGCACTAAGGATCATAAAAGCTGAGATTCAGAAAGGCCTTTAGAGAATCACGTACCCAGAAAGAAAAGAAGTTCTACAAAATTAACCTCAACATCTTCATGCACACTTTGAATATTCAAAGTCCTTCTGTTGATATTGCTACTTAACTATAAACATTTAAACTATAAGATGGTGTGTTATGAACTATTCTTAATTATAAATATATAAAACATTAAAAGTAAAAATAGGGCAAAAAATCATCCACCATTTTTTTAATCTCTCACTTCTGGTACCCAAAATATTTACATTGTTTTAGAACTAGAAATTTATAAAATACATTATTTTTCTTTCTTGACATTTATATTCATTAGCATACAAATAAAACTGTTTAATCATAATATTTTTTCAACCAAAAATTTTCTTTTCTTCATTCTCTACTCCCTCTTCTCCCTTCTCTTGTGACCTCCCACCAACACCCCTTTCTGTCTTCACTTCTCATGTGCCCTATTGTCAACTCCTTTTAAAAACATCTATTGTTCTCCTTCCGTGACATTCTATATAGTTTCATAGCCTACAGACTCTCTCTCTCTCTCTCTATATATATATATACATAAGCTCTGTAGCATAATTTGATAGACCTTACAGGCTAGCATCTGCACATGAAAGAAGTTGTGTCTTTCTGAATTTTAATCATCTAATTTAATACTTTACAAATCCATCCATTTCCTGAAATTTTCATAAATTTATTTTTCTTTACAGCTGACAAAAAGTCCATTTTTTCATTGCTCACATATGCCACAATTTGAAATTTTCATTTCTTGTGAATAATGCAGCAACAAACATGGATGTACAAGAATCTCTGTGGTAAGACTTAAGAGTCCTTTGGGTACATGCCCCAGAATCATATAGCTGGGTCATATAGCTACTTAGGTTTTTTAAATTTCTATTTTGGCGGTATTTAAACTCCTACCAGCAGTGACCATGGGTTCTTATTGCTTACATTCTTGCCAGCATTTGTTGTCGTTTTTTTCCCCTGCTCATAGCCTTTCTGACTGGGGTAAGAGAGAGGCTCAAAGCAGCTTTAATTTGCATTTCCATAACGACAAAGGATGTTGAAAATAAAAAAAAAATATTGGTCATTTGTGTTTCTTCTTTTGAGAACAGTCAGTTCATTAAGCAATTTATTGCTTTGCATGGTTTTCGGGGAGGGTTGGTGTTTACATTTACTGTTCTTTATATATGCTAGACATCAAAATCCTGATGGAGGTACAGCTGGCAAAGATTTTCTCACATTCTGTCTGTTTACTCTGCTGATGGTTTCCCTTGCTGTGCAGAAATGTTTAAATTGCATGTAACCCTATTTGTTGATTCTGGAGATTATTTCCTGTGTACTTCTAATCCTGTTCAGGAAGTCCTTGCCCATATCGATAGCCTGAACTGTAATCTCTATGTACTAGAAGTTGTAGGACTTCACATTTTTAATGAAGGTTTCTGATTAATTTTGGTTTTATTTTTGTGAAGGATGAAAGATGTGGATCTAGGTTCTTCCTGAAATTCTGCAGCACCATTTGTTGAGAAGGCTGAGTTCTTTCCAGTGGATTTCTTAATGCCTTTATCCAAATTCAGTGGCCAAAGGTATGTGGGCATATTTTTGGTTTCTCTCTTTGTTTCATTTTCACTCCACTGATTCTTCCAATCCAAGAGCATGGAAGGTCTGTCTATAATATGGTACATTTTTCAATTTCTTTTTTCCTTTTGGTGTCATGATGTATTAGTTGTATTAAAGTACATCTTTCATATCCCCTATGGTAATATAACCATATTTTCATAATTCCCCCAAGGTTTTTATCATGAAGGCATGTTGAGCTTGTCAAATGCCTTTTCTATATCTATGGAGATGATTGTGTGACTTCTGTTCTTAAGTATATCTATATGGTGGATTACATTTATGATTTCTATGTGTTAAACCAAGCCTACATTATCTAAGAATAAGCCTTCTTTATTATAGTGCATTGCTGTGGGACAATGGTTTTACCCTGTAAGGATTTGTTTCTTGTACTTCTATAATAAAATGTTGATTGGCCAGTAGCCAGGCAGGAGGCATAGGTGGAGCAACCAGGCAAGAAGTAGAACAAGAATTCTGGGAAGATAGAAGACGCAGTCTGTAGTCATCATTGAGATACAGGGGAAGAAAGATGTGACTGCCTCACTAAAAAAGGAACCAAGCCATGTGGCTAACATAGGCAAGAATTATGGGCTAATATAAGTTATAAGAGTTAATAAGAAGCCTGAGCTAATAGTCCAATCATTTTAAATTAAAGTAGATCTCTGTGTGTTTTTTTGGGACTGAACAGCTGCAGGACTGGGTGGGGCAGAAACCTCTGTCAACAGTGCATAATCTTTTTTTCATTTTTATTAGTTATTTGAAAATGTTATACAATATACTTTAATTTTATTCAGTGGCTTCCCACTCCTCTCAGATCTGTCACCCTTCTCAACATGTTCTACTATGTCCACTGTTACTTTTAAAAACACTATTACATCTTATTTATGCTTCCCCTACATTCTTGTATATGTGGCCTTCACGGGAGAGTGGTCAACTAACCAGGGACCATTCCTTAAAGAAAACTGACTTTTCCTCTCTCAATATCTATGAATTGCCAATAGATTCTTAGACAGGGATGAAAGAAATTGAAGAAGACACAAGAAAGTGGAAAGATCCCCCATGCTCTTGGGTAGGCAGAATAAACATAGTTAAAATGGCAATCTTAATAAAAGCAATCTACAGATTCAATGCAATGCCCATCAAAATCCCAGCAAAAATTCTTCACAGGCCTCGAAAGAACAGTACTCAACTTCATATGGAAAAGCAAAAATAAATAAATAAATAAAAACAGGATAGTGAAAACAATCCTGTACAATAAAAGAAATTTTGGAGGCATTACAATCCCTGACTTCAAACTCTACTACAGAGCTACAGTACTTAAAACAGCCTGGTATTGGCAGAAGAACAAACAGGAGGACTAACAGAACTGAATCGAAGATCCAGATATTAATCCACACCTTCAAACAAACACATGATTTTTGACAAAGAAGCAAAAAATATCAAACAGAAAAAGGAAAGCTTATTTAACAAATGGTGCTGGCATAACATGATATCAACATGTAGAAGAATGAAAATAGACCCAGATCTATCACCATGCACAAAACTCAAGTCCAAATGGATCAAAGACCTCAACATAAAGCCAGACACACTAAACCTTATAGAAGAGATAGTGGGAAGTACACTTGAATGCATTGGCACAGGAGACCATTTCCTAAATAAAACCCCAGCAGCACACACACTGAGAGAAACAATTAATAAACGGGACCTCCTGAAATTGAAAAGCTTCTGTAAAGCAAAGTACATGGTCAACAAGACAAAACAGAAGCCTACAGAATGGGCAAAGATCATCACTAGCCCCACATCAGACGGAGAACTGATCTCCAAATTTACAAAGAACTCAAGAAATTTGTCATCAAAAGAGCAAATAATTTAATAAAAAATGGAATATAGACCTAAACAGAGACTCTCAACAGAGGAATCTAAAATGGCTGAAAGACACTTAAGGAAATGCCCAAAGTCCTTAGCCATCAGAGAAATGTTTTAAAACAACTCTAAAATTTCATCTTACACGTATAAGAATGGCCAAGATCAAAAACACTGATGACAACTTATGCTGGAGAGGTTGTGGGGTAAAAGGAACACTCCTGGATTGCTGGTGGGAGTGCAAGCTGGTACAGCCCCTTTGGATGTCAGAGGAGCAATTTCTCAGAAAATTAGGAAACAAACTTCCTCAGGACCCAGTAATACCACTTTTGAGTATATATCCAAAGGATGCTCAATTGTGCCACAAAGACATGTGCTCGACTATGTTCATAGCAGTATTGTTTGTCATAGCCAGAACCTGGAAACAACCTAAATACTCCTCAACTGATGAATGGATAAGGAAAATGTGGTACATTTACACAATGGAGTACTACACAGGAGAAAAAATAACGACATCTTGAAATTTGCAGGAAAATGGATGGAGCTAGAAAATATCATTTAGAGTGAGGTAACCCAGACCCAGAAAGACAATTATCACATGTACTCACTCATCAGGCTCATCAGTGGTTTTTAAACATAGAGCAAAGAAAACCAGCCCACAAATCACAATCCCAGAGAACCTACACAACAATGAGGACCCTAAGAGAGTCATACATAGATCTAATCTACATGGAAAGTATAAAAAGACAAGATCTCCTGAGTAAATTGGGAGCATGGGGACCTTGGGGTAGTGTATAACGGGAGAGGGGAGAGGCAGGGAGGGGAGCAGAGAAAAATGTAGATCTCAATAAAAATCAAAATAATAAAAAGAAAGTTCATGCCCAACATCCTTCAACATGCTGGATTTTTGTCTGTCTTAATCTTGTATAGGTCTTGTACATGATGTCCCAACTGCTATAAATTCGTATCTAAAACTTCCTTGATGTGTTCAGAAAATTGTTTGTTTATACCCGACCACCATCTCTGGCTCTTAGAATATTTTCACTGCCTTGTCCACGGTGATTGTCATACCATGGAAAGAGGAGGTGTGATATGGTGTCTTGGTTAAGGATAAACACTCTTTAGTCTCTTATTTTCTGAAACTTGACCAGTTGAGGATGTCTGTATTAATTATCATCTTCTGCAAAAAAGGAAGCTTCTCTGATAAGGACTAAGAGACATGTTAATCTATGGGTACAACAATGAGTCATTTAAAAGTCACTTTAATATGACCACTTAGCAAAAATAAGAGTTATAAGTTCTCCCATAGAGACTGTTATCTGTCTATTGCCTCAGGATTTAGGCCTTATAGCATTGCCAAGTATGGGTTTTATCTTCTGAAGCCCAACTTAAATTTGAGAGTGATTAGTTATGCTCATGATACTTATGCCACTATTGCACCAGTAGGTATATCTTGCCAGTCTGGAAGTTAATTGTAGCTCCCAAAGTTCCCAGCTGAGTAAGAATGATGATTACTTTTCTCCGCTGGTAATGTAAGTAGCATCTTCCAGCACTATGTAAGCTAGCCAGTAGGGAAGATGCTTTCAGGTGAGTATCAGTTTGATTTTCCATGTTCTATGACTCAGATACAGAGTGGATTTAGCATTAGGATCTTGCAATCAAGTTCTAGAGGGTAACCAAGAGCACTGGAAATCACCTGCTATGTTTAAGGATCTATCTATCTAAGAGATCTTACTAACCAAGTATAAAAGCAACATTCCTGGTACTGGGCTTTTTACTTGTTTACCTATGGGGTCTAGTAGAGGCATGGTTGCCTATTATAAGGTAACTTTATTTAATCTCTTTTTATATATGAATGTGCATATATATATATATATGTTTGTACAGTAGAAAGTTACTATTAGCTTATTTGAAAAGTATGTTTTTTTAGTTATATTTTTTAAAAAGCAATTATGAGTTTCAATTTTTAAATTTGATTTCCTTTAAATGCATCATTACTCACTTCTTTCTCTTCCTCATAGTTTCCAGGTCATTAAGAATTTCTTCCTACTTTTCTCAAGTAATGTTGATTATTTATTTCTGTTTACAGCAGTGTAGATTAGGCTTGGCTTACACTATGCAGTTGAGAATTCCATTGAACACATAATCCTGATTTTGCTGCTCATTGCTGGAAAGAAAGTCCTGCAACAGCTTCAAGGCTGGCCTTAAGTGGGCTGTGAGAAGGAAAAATAGACCAGTAAATGAGTGCTGTCCTACTTCTCAGAATTTTATAGCATACTTAAAATGAAGAGGGACCTGTGTAAGAATTGAGATCAATGACCAGCGTGAAAGCAGGTATATTCCCAGCACAGAATGGGACAAACAAGAAGAAGCATGAAAGAAAGAAATAGTGAGGTAATAAAGTTAAGATGATTGTTTGAAGTGTTTTCTTGTGCCCATGCATTGA
This sequence comes from Dicrostonyx torquatus, assembly GCA_028555095.1. Taxonomy (NCBI): domain Eukaryota; kingdom Metazoa; phylum Chordata; class Mammalia; order Rodentia; family Cricetidae; genus Dicrostonyx; species Dicrostonyx torquatus. The sequence goes on along the minus strand of JAQHUG010000127.1, from coordinate 4,409,907 downwards.
AGGCTACTTCCCACTTTCTCTTCTATCAGGTTCAGTGTGGTCGGATTTATATTGAGGTCTGTAATCCATTTGCACTTGAGTTTTGTCCATGAGGATAGATATGGATCTATTTTCATTCTTTTACATGTTGACATCCAGTTATGCCAGCACTATTTGTTGAAGATTCTTTCTTTTTCCGTTGTATAATTTTAGCTTCTTTGTCAAAAATCAAGTGTCCATTCTCTTTGGATGAATACCTTGCTCAGCTTAGATTTAGTAGGGAGGGCCTTGGACTTTCTACAAAGCAATGTACCTTACCCACTCTATGGAATGAATGGGGGTGGGCTTTTTATTTAAGAGGAGGAAATGGGAGGAGGGAAGGGAGTAGAAATTTGGATTAATGTATAATGGAAAAATATACTTTTCTACCTTTTTTAAAAAAATAAAAATGAAATGAAAAAAGAAAAATCTTTTCTTTACTGTTAAAAGAAAAATTTATATTTACTCCCCTTGTTCCCAGCCCTCCCGCTCCCCCACTACCCCACCGCCCTCCCCCTGCTTCCTTAAGGATGGGG
>JAQHUG010000127.1:4362517-4379639 GCA_028555095.1 Dicrostonyx torquatus | reverse complement strand
GGGGGGCTTGGCCTTCCCATAGGGCAGGGTATCCTGCCCCATCTTAAGGAAGCAGGGGGAGGGCGGTGGGGTAGTGGAGGAGCAGGAGGGCCGGGAACAAGGGGAGTAAATGTAAATTTTTCTTTTAACAATAAAAAAAAACAAAAAAACAAAAACAAAAACAAAAAAGAGTAGTAACCTTATTAAACAGTGGAGAAAAAAGATATTCTTTATAGGATTTTTTCTGTAAGTCATTAAGGGCTGAATTCCTTAAATTTGTGATAATTAACACAACTATGGCAAATAGATGATCCAGAGTGAAAATTGGGACATTTGGTAGAATTTTAAAATATATCATTAAATTAACATTTAGGACAGTAATAGGATCATCTTTAGTAACTTCACTGACCTGTCTACACACTTTAGGTAGCACTGTTAATAAATTGCTTTACATCTTTAGACTCTGTACTCTCTCAAACCTGTGAATCATACAATCAACTTTATTTTCTCTACAATTGCAATGCTCTAAACAATCAGATCTTTAATGCACTAACATATGGTGCACATCTCCCATTTTTCTGGAAAGCAAGGGCATGTGGTGTGTGTGTGTGTGTGTGTGTGTGTGTGTGTGTGTGTGTGTGTGTCTGTGTGTCTGTGTGTGTCTGTGTGTGTGTGCTATCTTCATAGCTTTGGGCTAAGAACACATTAAGTATTCTAAAAATACCTGAATAAATTAAGAGAGGAATTGGGTCCTAATAAGTGGTTACTAGAAATAGCAAAATAAGACTTGTTAAAAGGCAGCAATAGAAACAACTGGAGGACAATTTGTTTTGTCCTACAAAATGAAAAATGTTTCAGTTTTCTGTTCTGTAATTTTAATTTATCCATATATATTTCATTTAGCCAGTGCTTGTGTCTACTTTTATATTGCTAATTTAGGAATACTTTTTGATAACCAAAATGCAGTCCCTTTGGCAATTAAAGTGTCAAGGATATTATATTTTTGTTGACATAAACCATGGGAAGTTTGCTTGCATGATTTCATTATCTGATTACAACTGTGACTAAAGTAATCCCTCAGAATGAACACATTTTTTTCTAACACACTCATTTTTAGAACCATTTTAGGTTCACAGCAAATCTCAAAGTGCAGATGTTTCCTATACACCTCTTGCCACTATACATGGATAGATTTGCCCATATCATATCCTACCTTAGTGGTACATTTGTTATAATTGATGAACTGAGTTGGCACATCATTATCATCAGATTCCATAGTTTACAAGAGTGTTCACTGTTGGTAGCATTTGCTCTTCGTTTGCATAAGTGTGTAATTACATGTATACATCATTATAGCATCATATAGAATAGTTTCACTACCTTGACATTTTCTTATGGCTATTTTCTCATTTCTTTCTTTCCAATCACTAATCATTTTAATGTTTTGTTTATTTTGCCTTTTGAAAAATCTCATATAGTTGGAAGGATCAAGTATGCAGCCTTTTGAGACTTGTTTCTTTTACTCAATGTCAAATATTTAAGTTTCCTCCAAAGTCTTTTCATGACTTGAAAACTGAATGAGCACATAAGAAAGAATGATAGCTCACAGGCCAAGTCCAGAGTTACAGAAAAGGATTTACAAAATTATTTGTTACACCGTCCCCTTCCTTGTTGAATCTGTTCTGTTCTTTTCCATCAATGCTTCATTTATTTTCTCATTAGGCAAGACAATATATTGGAAATGACATTACTTCCACATGTAAAGAGTACTTAGTTAATACCACTCTGGCTAGGTGGCTTGTGAGTGAGATATAGTGAATTATTTTATCTATTCTTTCTACCAGGATTCATGACATCACCGGGAGGTCTTTCCTATAAAATGATCTCAAAGTAATTCTGAAGCTGTCTTGTGGAAATCATCTATTTCAGCATATCTTTAAAAGACTGTCTGTTTGGCTCTTAATAGCTTGGAATGCTTATTTTTTAAAGTTTGTGGCAGTTGCCCATCAGTCTATATTTTCACTATGATTTCTCAAAAAACTAATTAAAAAATATGATCATCAGAGTGAGTTTGGAAACTATTCCATACTGAACAAGTATATTTTTATTTTTATTTTTTGAGATAATTATATAACATAAAATTCATATTTTAGATACAGTCTTGCTATGTAGACAAGAGATTATTATGTCACATAAGATGGTCTTGATCCATAATCTTGTTTCAATTTCTCAAACGCTAATATCACAGGTATGTACCACCAAACCTGTCTTAACCACATTAAATTAAGTAATTGAATGTGTTTCCATTTTAATAGCCAAAATGTTGAAAATCATAAGCACCAAGTAATACCATGTAAAAATATTTCCATCATTTTTAAAAATAATTTTTATACCTTCAAATTTCCTATTGCCTTAATTTTCTAGCAGCTATAAAACCACTTTCTTTCTCAAGAGATTTGCCTATTTCTGACTTTAGTATAAATGGGACAACACAACTGCCCTTTTATATATTATTTCCTTTAATTACATGAAATGATTAAGTTTTATATATACCATATATATCAGGTTGTCATTCTTTCATATGGTCAGATTTTGTTTATTTATTCATTAGTCCTTTCCATTTGGGTGGTATGTTATCAGCTTTTCATAACATTAAAGACCTACTTGATATAGAGTACTCATGAAGACAAATACTTTATTTCACTCACCATCAAGGTAGCTGCAAGTCAAAATGACATACTGCAGGCTCTGTGGCAACAACTATGTCTTGAGTGTATTACCTCATGACATTGTTAACAAATGGAGGACAGTCTTCTACCTTGGTGGGCCAATGTTATTTTAGCTAAGCAAAAATGGGGGAAACGTGTAAGAATGTAGTTTTATTTCCTCAGCAGGATAGACTGTTGGACACTAAGAACTGGGAAAACTGTCTAGAATGACAGTATTCCCCCTGTGGGTCACAACCCCCTTGGGATCATATATCAGATAATCTGAATTTCAGATATTTACATTAAAATTCATAACAATAGTGAAATAACAGTCATGAAGTTGCAACAAAATAATTTTATGGTTGGGGTCACCTCAACATGAGGAATTGCATTAAAGGGTTTCAACATTAGGAAGGTGGAGAACCACTGCTCTAGAAGAAACCACAGGATATTAGTACAATGCACAAGTAACAGTCAAAGGATGCCAAGATTCCCCTAAGTGCCAATAAACTCTTGACCTCAAAAGTCACCAATTCCCTGACAGAAGAATTGGCTAAGGCCAATAAAAGCCCCTATGATGTAGCTCTAAGGCAAAGGCTCCCAAAAGAGGAACAGCAACAGAATGCATAGAGTCCAAATTTTCTTCTTGTCTGCACTGCAAAGGTCATAGAGTGGCCAACATGGCCTTCATTACCATAGCAAACAATCTAGATGGTTATGTTCATTCAAGGGCACCAGAATTCTAAAGAACAAGCAAAAATAAGACTTTAAGAGTTTCTAGAAAACTCCAACTCTAAAGGAAGTAGGCTAAAATTATACTCTGATCAGTCAGTAAGCAAGAAGGCTGATTCTGGGACAACCAGGATCATATCACATGAGCAGGATGGTATTCAGAGGGTCCTTATATGAAACTATCATAAAGACTTTCTGCAAATAATGGTTTATGGCTCTGAGAATCCCAGTAATCTAATAGAATGGACAGTTTAACCAGAGGAGTCACTCATGAATCAGCATTGTGCTGGTAAGGTGATCTTGGTTCAAAAGGAAAGGAGAAGATTAGAAGTCATTAGTGCAAGGACATGACTATAGTCCAACTTGTGGCACAAATTACTCCATAAAAGCCAGGAGACAGCATTGATCAATTTACAGAAGCCTGCCTCCTTTACAAGTTCTAACTATATATCACACTGTACCTCATAAATATGTGTAACTACTATGTATCTATTAAAATAAATATTAAAAAATTGAAAAGTAAAGAAGCCTGCCAAGGAATTCTGACAGGAAGAATGAATTTCAGGCCTCTTGAACTTAATGTAATCAAAAAGTGGAGGAACACATTTACTACAATTTCTCCTATTCTTCCACATAAATTAAACAGTGATGTTCAGGTCACTATAAGAGTACAGATTGCAAAGAAGGAAATCACACAATAAACTCCTCAATGATGCCTTTCATTAGCATTACTCTGGGGTTAATGTGGCTAGCGTTGACATTCTTCATTAGACTGGAGTTCACATTGATGATTCATCCTTGAATACTAAAGAATGGAATAGACTTTCACCATATTAGTCCATTGTCTTTAAGTTTCTGCCATCAAAACTGGAGACATTATTATCCTTAAATTGTTTTCATTGTTTCTTTTATTTTTGAGATCATTATATAATTACATAATTTATTCCTTCTCTTTCCTCCTTCCCAGACAACATGTCTTGTTCTCTCTCAAATTTATGGCCTCTTTTTACATTAATTGTTTATATATATATTTAGATATTTAAGAATATATATATATATATTCTTAAATATCTAAATACAACCTGTTCTGTCTGTATAACATTATTTGTATGTGTGTTTTTGCTGTGGGGCAAGGGTCTTCTACCTTGTAAAGATTTATTGCTTGTATTGCTTTAATAAAGCACTGATAAGCCAGTAGTCAGGCAGGAAGTATAGGTGGGGCAACAAGAACAGGAGAATTCTAGGAAGAGGAAAGGCAGAGTCTGCAGTCATCACCCAGACACAGAGGACAAAAAATGAGAATGCCTCACTGATAAAAGGTACCAAGTCATGTGGCTAACACAGACAAGAATTATGGACTAATTTAAGATACAAGAATTAGTTAAAAAGAAAGCCTGAGCTAATAGGCCAACCAGTTTATAATTAATGTAGGCCTCTGTGTTTTTCTTTGGGGCTGAATGGCTGTGACACTGGGCAGAACTTAAACTTCTGTCAATATGTTTTTAGGACTGACCATTTGGTATTAGATAACTAATTGGTGTGTTCTTCCCTGGGGAAGACTATTTATCCTGCTTAAACTGTACCTCATTGAATTTCTGAATTTTAAATCTATTCAAATAGAATGGAGTGGATTTCTCAATCAGTACCCTACCAACACGGTGGACTTGACATTATTTGTTGGAGTAGGAGTGTCCTGCAGAGATGCTCATAGTAGGTTTCCCCAATATGACAACCAAAAATGTCTCCAGATATTAATAAATATTTCTTTGACACCAAAATCACTCCAAATGGTAAGACTAGAATGAAAATATAGTTTTTGAATGCATGTTTATCTCTTTCCAACTGAAACAAATCTTATTAATGTTAAAAATTAAAGTAGTGCATACCAGTAATAGATAACAGCTTACATCAAAAAAATCTGAAATAATTAAAACAAATAACTTAATAATTCACCTGATAGCCTTGGGAAAACAAGAACAAACCAAACTTGAAAGCAGTAGATGAGCAGAAATGATGGAAGTCAGGACAGAAATTAATGAAGTAGAAATGGAAAAAATATAAAGAATCAATTAAACCAATGATTAGTTTGCTGAAAAGATAAACAAATATTGACAAACCCTCAGTGGAATTAAAGAGGTGGGGGAGACTCCAATTAATAAAATTAAAGATGAAAATGGAGACATTAAAACAGCTACCAATGAAATTCAGAAAATCATAATGGTATACCTTAATATTCCAGAGATAGAGAGTTTAATCAGTGATTAAGAGAATGTTCTTCTCTTACAGAACAGACCAGCATCCACATCTGATAGCTCACAATCACCTGTAACTTCATCTACAGAAGATTGGATGCCTCTGACTTCCATTGTCCTCTGTGCTCATGTTCACACACACACACACACAGAGAGAGAGAGAGACATACCATTATTAAAAATAAATGCTTAAAAACTGTATTTTTCTAAAGTGGAAAATATGAAAAACAAAGGATGAATTTTTTAGATGCATATGACATATCAAAATTAAATTAGAGAAAAAACATTAAATCATTCAAAGAGACCTGTTACTATCAGTAAGATGAAGCAGTGATAAAAGTTTTTCTAATTTAAAAGCATCCAGTATCAAATAGATCTACCAATAGCATTCTACCAGAACCTCAAAGAAGAAATTCAACAAACATTACTCAAATCATTTAAAAAAAATAGAAATGGGAAGAAGGCTCTAAACTCCTTTTATGATACAAATAATACCTTGATACTACAATAACACAAAAACACACACAGGTCTCCTTGAACATAAATATATGTGGCCAAGTTATATATCTAAATTTAAATAGAGTTGAATTTTAATTATTAAGACTACTTACTCAATACCCACATATGCCACGTAACTCTAGTTCTACACAATTTTGATAATTTCTACTTTTGCAGACAGTTCTGTGAGGAATAAATGGCCACATATTGTGTAGTTCAAAAATTGTGTGAATATTAGCTCTACCAGGCAATATGAGTTGAATGTGGTTATAACATAAGTGATGTTCAGTGTGGATATTCTAAAAGGAAACCTCATACATTGCAAATAGTTTAGATTACTTTTGAAATTTATATTTGATCTTTACAAATTCTGTAATTCCCAGGAAGTTTCTTGAACTTCTAAGGCCTTGTTTAATAAATGAGAAAACGTTTGTCACAAATTAGGTATGAGTTATATGTGTAAAAATTATTGTGTCAGTGAACTTCCCAGGCCTCAACACTCATTGTCCTTCATACTGATGGGATTACTTGGTCTACACTTGTAGCCTAATTCATTTTGGAATGAATTTGAAAGTTCAGAAGCATGAGTTACCTAATCAATTCTTACCCTGTTTATCCTCAATTTGAAGCATTTACTACATTTCCCATCATAGTGGTAAAATTCCAGAACTGACATGGAGGACCTTGAATTCCCAGATTAAGAGGTCATTTTCCATTGGATAGGCAATACAAAGATAAATAAATATTTGAATGTATTAATATAAACAATGAGACATTCTCGGAATATTTAGTGAAAGCTTTTAGTGCAAGTTTGTAGTGAGTAAAACAACCCAGTATGGAGCAAGAGATCAAAATAAAGGTAGGTGAGCCTATTAATGGAAAGCCTTACCTGCTATGCTAAGCTTGTACTTTATCCTATTAAATGTGAGTAAAGAACAAGGTGCTGTGCTCGTCACCATAGAAATTTCGCATGATGGATGGAGATAGAGCCAGAGACCCACATTCACATCAGAACAAGGGACTGAGCTACCAAGGTCCAGTGGAAGAGCAGAAGGAGGGAGAAGATGAGCAAGGAAGTCAGGACCCTGAGGGACTGGCCCACCAACAGAGACAGTGTGCTGGTTCTATTGGGAGCTCATCAAATCCAGCTGGACCAGGACTGAATGAGCATATGACCTAACTGGACTCTCTGAATGTGACTGCCAGTGGAGACTGACTGAGAAGCCAATGATAGTGGCACTGGGACCTATCTCTTCTGCATGTATTGGCTTTTTGGGAACTTATTCTATATGGATGCACATCTTCTTAGACCTAGATGGAGGGGGGAGGGCCTTGGGCTTCCCATAGGGCAGGGTATCCTGCACCATCATAAAGAAGCAGAGGGAGGGCGGTGGGGTAGTAGGGGAGCGGGAGGGCCGGGAACAAGGGGAGTAAATGTAAATTTTTCTTTTAACAATAAAAAAAGAGAAAAAAAAGAATGATATAACTACAACCTGGTCATCTGATCGAAGTGGGGAAGATTTGAAAGAATTAAATTGAAAACAAGAAAGCTACTTGGAAACTTATTATTGTTTGACTCTGAAATATCACCCACACATTCAAGGGTTGAAATACTTGGTCCCTAGATGATGTCACTGTTTGAGGATGTTATGGAATGTTTGAGACTGTGGACTAGCCAGTAAAAGTAGATCACTAGCAGGGGAAAGGTGGGCCTTGATGGTGAAATCTGCCTTTGTTACTGATCTAAGCTCTCTCTGCACAGATGATACACCTCAAACTATTTTACGTGATGTAGCCAAAATGAATATCTTATTCCTGTGTTTTCTACCTTGTGGACCCTCAATTTTCTCTGAAAGAAAATGAGGGGTTGGTTCAAAAATCAGAAAAAAACTGTTTTGAACATCTTTTATGAAAAATAAAACATCTTTATTCCCAACAATCTATAAGAGACAATCATGTACCATACACATAAGAGTTGGATTCCATTAATCTTTTTTTGTAGAAATATTCAGTTGCTTTATAATTGAAGGATGAATGCTATATCAGTTATTTATTATGGTTGTTTAACAATTACAGTATTGCATCTCAAAAATACGCATATGTAATATTTCATTGTTTGGGGGGTCAAGATTCCAGTCATGGACACACTGAGGTTACTCATGTTTTTGTTTCATTGGGTTATTATTAAAATCTGTATGCTCTATCTCTAATCTGAGTGCTTATCTTAGTTGAAATCCGACCCTAAGTTCATCCAGATTGTTGGAAAAATTCAGTCTTATGCCTGTGAGGCATAGACCTCAGATCCTACATATGATTCACAATTATTTTCCCTCTGGAAAATAATGCAGTTCACATAGCAGGTTCAAATATACTCATTTGCTTCTTTAAAGTGAAAGAAAGAGAGAGAGAAGGAAAAGAAATATTAAAATGGGGGAGGGGAAGAGACAGAGGTAGTGCTAGCAATAGGGGGTCTTGTATAAAATGATAGAATCACTAGAATCAGTAGAGTCAGATTTTTATTATCTTTATCATATTTTCTTACATAGAAGCAAGTAATTAGTTCCACCTACACTCAAAGGGAGCAGATTATTTAAGGACATGAACACCGGAAGGCAAGGAAATTAGCAAAGGTTACCTTAGGATCTCTCTACCATGGAAATCGACAATGTTAGAATGGTAGAAATCAAAGGTGCAAGAAAATAATGCCATGCAGAATTTTTATTGGACAGACACAGTGCTGGCAGGAAAAGGCTGACACTCTGAACCCTAGTGACTTAAGGGGAGTTAAGCAGAAAGATATACTTGTGCTTGTAAGACTTTATGCAGGTTTTTTTTTCAGGGGAGGGGGCATTGGTGAACAGTGAGCAACTCAGAGAACAGCTGGTACTACTATTGTAGTCAGGTCCGAAAAGAGGATTACAAGAATCTGCAGAGAATATGTCTGGGTGCATTTTAGGAAATCCAGGAACACAAATAACCTCTGGTAACCAAACAGAAATGAAGCAGAGGGAATTTGGATCAGCTTCTCATAGCAATGGGAACAAAATAGAAAAGGATGAGAAATGAGTTTGTTGAGGAGAACGGCAGCTCTAAGGCACTCTCAAGTAGTATCTGATCAGATGTTATCAGATGAAAACTGAACTCAGAATGAAAGAAGTGGGAGAAAGACAGAGAATGGGAATCAAGATGAAAATAAGAAGAGATTCAGAATAAATGAAAGCAATGAAGTCTCTAGGTGATTTGGTGTTGGTTTCTCAGTGATGGCCATGACTCTATATCTGTACAAGGACTAAAGAGAAATTAAATCAACTTAAATATAGATGCAGACACTTAGTATCTGAGAAGGTAGGTGACATGGACTTTTTTAATGTTTAAAAAACAATTATCAAGGAAATCATTTCTCCAAGAAAATACCTTATGTTAGGCTTTCTGCAGGTGAGTGTCAATTGAGCTATTGCGTATTTTTCTAAGGTGTTAAACCAGCATTAGAGCTGTCTGTGTTTATCAGCTATTGTTAGGGGAATCTTTCCCTAGAATTACTTTCCTCAGTCACAGGAAGCCAAATGCTTTCACATTGAGTGAGGGAAGATCATCATTAATGAATGCTACTGGGGTGCATATTAGCAAGTTGACATCTAAATATTTGTACATGGATTATCTGACAGTAGGAGAAATGACAGCAGGTACTTAATTCCTTGAAGCCATTTCCCGCCTCCCTGAGCTGTTTCACTCCTTCAGTATCATTATTAAGTTTGTTCCCTCCTCATAATTGAGCAATGTCCTAAATTTGTATTGACTTGAAAAGAGTACTACTGAGAAGAAAATACAAAACTATAAATAGTTGTAAATGGACCAAACACAAAATTAAGGGATCAAACTCCAGTCAGAATCATTTACCTCACCTCTCTTCCACTATTCAAAGGTGACAGAACAATTATTTATGCCTATTTTAGTCTCTCTTTTATCTTTCTTTCTCTCTTTCTGAATTCCAGGCAGAACCGTGTGATGCTGTAATACACTGTACCGTTTAAAATGCAAAGAATTACAGCAACCTCAACTTTCAAGGTGGGGGCAGCAATGTGAAAATACATCATTATTATTTTGAGGATTACTTTATTGACTCGGTTTTAAATTCAATGATTACCTTGGATTTAGGACAGCATAAGTGCTAGAATCTGAACACAAATATGTGTATGCCAACCTACTGACTTGCAGTTTTATAAACAGCAAAAGAAATTTCCAACATCTTAGCTTTCAACTTGATCTTTTCAAAGTTTATTTCAGCCTCTCCCAAGCACTTGGCTGTTCAAGACATTCCCTGAATTATTAATGTCAAATACAGTTTCATGAATTCTAGTTGTACTTCTTGCACAGAGCAGAAGGACTCCTGGTCTTCTTTGTATTCAGCAGCAATGTGGGGTGGGGTGGGGCTGAAACCTATACTTCCTTCTTGCTTTTTACACAAAAATAAATACTCATTAGAGATTACCATCTCTACACTAATTCTCAGGTTGTTTGTTAATTGCAAGACTCATAGCAATTGGTATGTGTTGTAAAATATACAGTTAAGACCCTCCTATTCATTTAGAGGTGCTCTCTACAGCAGATTTTTTGCCAACTCTTTACTTCTGGTGCTTTTACTTACTAATGGAGAATTTTGAGAGAGAGCAAGATTAATGCTCAAATACTAAGATCTGTGCAGTATAATTTGTTGGAAAAACATGTCATGCCTTCCTCTTCCAGCATTCTTTAGACTTCCCCTCCTTGAAAGAAGCTGTTACTTTTTCTTTTCCGACACATTCTAATGCCATGTGCTAATGACTAGAACGAAAGGAAAGAGTTCCATGTTTCTAAACTAAAAGGATTCTAGAGGCGGAGGGGTTTCAAACAATCTTGTGCAAACTTTGCAACAATTTGTTAGCTGGCAAATATTGCCCATTGCCTATAAAATGTCCTGAAACATTTCTACTCTTAATAATGCCTCAAAGGCACAACTAACTAAAGTGGAATGTGAAAATAAAATAGACTAGAACATGGAAGATTTTAGTTTCATATTACTGTGCATTTACATATTATGAAAGTTATATAATATATATAATATATATATATATATTCGTAAGACATCATGGAGTGGTTTGATGCATAGTTGTCTTCTCAAATGCCTACCATTTATGCTGAAAACTTGCACCTGCAACATGTTTTTCCAACTTCTTGAAATATACAGTGTATATTGAGCTATATCACACTAGGATTTACTGACGACTTTTCTACTTTCAATTTTGATAAGAGAAGCCATTTTAGATCCCCCATTGGTGATCAAGTTATATGTGTCTTACTGTGTCTGACTTAATTTACCTATCATGGACACTGTAACAAAAAAAATAGTATTTAGTTCTAAATTGTGGTTAAATAGCATTACACACACACAAACACACACACATTCATCTTTTGCTTTCTTATCAGTAGGTCAACAGAGTTTTTCCATTTCTTGAATGTTAGAATAGTGGTGTATTGGATATAGGGGTGCAGAAATCACTTCAGTATACTGATTTTATTTCTTAGGAGTGGGTCTACTAAGCCATCTTCTAGTTTCATTTGTACTTTTCTCAGAAACCTCTACAGAATTTTCAATAATGGCTGGACTAATTTACATCCCTACTAATAAAGTGTAAGAGATCCTTACCAGGACTTGTTGTTTGTAGTATCTTTCATATTAATAGTCTTTCTAACTAGAGTGTGTTATACATCTTTGTGCATTTGATTTATATTTGCAAAATGATTAATGATGTTGAGCATATTTCATATATGCCTTGGCTACTTGTATGTCTTCTTTTTATAGATGTCTATTTCCCATTTTAAAATCAGGTTATTTGTTTTTCTGTAATTGAGTTTTTGGAATTTCTATATAAGAAATATTTCTATGTAAGAATTTCTATATAAGAAATACAATATATATTGTAGACAGTAACTGCTTATCAAATGTGTACATTGTGAATAATTTCTCCCATTCTTTGGTGGTTTATGCACTCTTGAATTTTTTCCTGTATAGCTGTATTCTAGTTTGGAATAATATCATTAATGTTTTGCTTTTATTTGAATTTGGAAATCTTCTAAAAGATATCATTATCATAAGTCCTACAATGTTTCCTGTAACTTTTCTTCTAGCAATTTTGGATCTTGTATTCAACTCCTTAATTGATTTTGCATCAGTTTTCTAACTTGTAAGAGACAATGTCTTGTTTCATTCTACATCATGTGACAATACAATTTTCCCAAAACCATTTATCAAATATTTTCCTTTCTGCAATATGAATTCTTGGTAAATTGTAAAAAAAATCGCTACAGATGATGCTTAGTTTTCCTTTTAGTCTCTCTATTGTGCTCTATCATTCTGTGCAAGAGTTTCTATGCCACTGTCATGAATATTATAGAAAATTTTAGTGTATTATGAAGAAAGATAATGAAGAAAGTATGGCCTTGTTCTCTTTTTTTATCCAGAAAGCTTTGACTATTGAGGGTTTTATGGTTTTGTGTAACTTTAGCTTTTTTTCTAATTCTGTGAAGAATATAATTTTAAGACACTTGTATTGACTCATTAGATCACTTTGCACATGATTGACATTGTAGCAATATTTATGCTTTCTACCAATGAACATAGGATGTGTTTCTGCATCTCTTTTTTTTCAATTCATCATTTTATATTTATATTTCTGATTAACTATTTACTTTCATTTTTCCTTGGTATGTTTTTGGTAGCTATGGTAAATGATTTTTTTTTCTTGAAAATAGATTATTCTCTCATGCAATACACCCCAAGCACAGATTCACCTTCTTCCACTCCTCACAGATATCCCCCACCTCCACTCCTGTTCCATTTCCTCTTCAAAAATGAACTTGCCTCCAAGAGAAGACAGTCAAACAAAACAAAACAAGATACAATAAGACAAGGCAATAGTCCTCATCTCTAAGCTGGGCAAGGCAACCCAATAGGAGAAAAAGTGGTGTAGGAGGTGCATTTGTGTTACTTTCATTGGTTAAATAAAGAAAACTGCCTTTGCCTTTTGATAGGGCAGAAATCAGATAAGTGGAGTAGACAGAAGAGAATTCTGGGAGAAAGAAGGGTAGGATCAGAGAGAGCTGCCATGGAGTCGAGAGAGTCAGACACGCTGAATCTTTCCCGGTAAGACCACTACCTCGTGGTGACTTACAGACTATTAGAAATGGGTTGAATCAAGATGTAAGAGTTAGCCAACAAGAGGCTAGAACTAATGAGCCAGGCAGTATTTCAATAAATATAGTTTCTGTGTAATAATTTCAGGTATAATTATTTCAGGAGTTAAGCTAGTTGGACAAGCGGAGCTGGACGTTCCTCGTTACTACAGAAGAGTCCCAAGAGCAATCAAGAGTCAGATACCCCCGATACCACTGTTAGGACTCATACAAAACAGCCAACTAACAGCAATAACATATAGCTAAGGATGTATAGTACAGAACCTGCAGTCCCCATGTTTGTGACTTTAGTCTGTGTGAGCCCGTGTGAGCCCTGCTTAGTTGCTTAGACTCCTCCATGTCCTCTGACTCCTACAATCTTTTCTCCCCCTTTTCTGTGGAACTCACCCACCTTCTAGGTGAAGGACCTAATGGGAACCTCAAAAATTTTTCCTGATTTCTTAGATTATTTGATATTAGCAGATAACAACACAAGAGATAACAGATAATTTTGTATTTGTTTGGTACACTTATTGCACTTTGGTTTTTTTTATTCATTTTACATATCAACCACAGTTCATCCTCCCTGCCTCTCCTCTACTCCCTATCCACACCTCAGAGAGGGTAAGGCCTCCCATGGGGAGTCAACTAAGCCTGGCATATAAAGTTGAGGCAGGACTAAGTCCCTCCCATCTGCATCAAGACTGAGCAAAGTATTCCACTTTAGGGAATGGTTTCCAAAAGTCAGTTCATGCACCAGGGATAAATCCTGGTCCCCCACAAACAGATCAAGCCACACAACCATCACACACATTCAGAAGACCTAGTTCAATCCCATGCATGATGACAGAAGTTACAAAATAATCCCATACTAGTTCAGAACTACATAATAGTTTTTTATTTAGAGGTAGATTCACAGATCACAGTCCTAGATCATAGTCCTCTGCACAAACGAGGAACAGGAACTGAATTTAGCAGTTGGAAGCAGTAGTGGGAAGTGAGAGAGTTAGCACATGCTTTACAGCTGCATTTATAGTATAAGAGACCACGCCCAAGTAGACTGGTATCTTTAAGGCTATTGACTAAAGGAGTTCCCACAGGACATGCATGTTTTCCAGCTGTCAGTCCAGAGTTCATGAACTCCCACTCGCTTAAATCAGCTGTCTCTCTGAGTACACCAATAGTGATCTTGACCTCCCCCACTTGCTCATATAATCCCTACTCCCTCTCTTTGACTAGAATCCAGGTGCTCTCAGCCCAGTGCTTGGCTGTGGATCTCTGCAACTGCTTCCATAAGTTACTGGATATAGGTTCTATGATGACAATTAGGGTAGCCATCAATCTGATTGCTATTTCTAGGAGTCTTAACTGTGGTCATCCTTGTGGATTGCCTGGGAATTTCCCTTTACATCTAATATCCTCTTATAAGTGAGTACAAACATGGTATTATTCACTCTTAAGAAGATAATTAGATGTAAATCAATGGATAATCAGGTTACAATCCACAAACCCAGAGAAACTAGGTAACAAGGAGGACCCTAAGGGGGGGGCACACATGGATCATCCTATAAAAGGAAAATAGATAAGATCCCCTGGGTCAACAGGTGGTGGTGAGTAGAGGGAAGGGGATAGGGGATGAGAGCATGAGGAAACAGGATGGTCAAGTTCTGGGAGGGATGGAGAGGAAGGGAAGTGAAAGAGATATCTTTATAGAGGGAGTCATTATAGGATTAGGGAGAAATTTGGTGGTTGGTTAAAATATATTTGAGTACAGTACTTACAGTTGCCTGTTTGTGTGTGTATACATATGTATATGATTATGCCATCTGAAATCAGTAAAAAAAAGTGGCAATTTCTTCTCCAATTTAGGTTCCCTTTATTTTACTTTACTTTTGTTTTTGGTTTCTCAAGATAGGGTTTTCTTAACAACCCTAGCTGTCCTGGAACTAGCTCTTGCTGACTAGGCTGACCACAAATTCACCGAGATCTGACTGTCTTTGCCTTCTGAGTGCCTGGGTTCAAAGGCATGAACCACCACTTCTGGGCTCTACTTATTTCTCTTACTTAATGACTCTGGCTAACCCTTCCACAACTATATTGAATAAAAGTGGTAAAAACAGGCATTCTTGCTTTGTTACAGTGCTTATATTTTTCCATTTCAATATAAGCTTAACTTTTGATTTATTACAAATTATCTTTATTATCTTGAGAAGCATTTTCTAAAACTTAATTTGCTCAGTTTTATCATGAAAATATTCTGCATTTATCAAATGCCTTTTCTGTATCTTTTGAGCCTACCATATATAGGACCAATATTCTTCTTTCTGATTAGTAGGGTATCAATTGTTTTGATTTCTATGTACCAACCCACCTTAGTATCCCCAGGATGAATCAGCCTTAGTAACAATGAATAATCTTTAAATATGCTGTTAAACTTAGTTGGTTTCTATCTTATTGAGAATTTTTACATGTATGTTGATTTATAATGCTGGACTGCAATATTCTTTAAGAAACATATTAAGTTTTGGTATGAAAATACTTCTGGTATCATAAAATGTGTGTGAAAAAATTTATACATTTCCTCTAATGTGGAGTAAATTGAAGAGAATTTGTAGCAGTTCTTTAAATATTTTGTAGAATTCATCAGTGACACCATCTTTTCTTTGGTGGGGTGTTTTCTGTTTGTTGTATCTTAATCCTTGTGATAGGTCTGATCAGGGGTTCTGCTTCTTCTTGCCTCAATGTCTGTAGGTACATGTGTCTAAAAATTTGTCATATTTTTCTAGGGTGTCAAATTTGTTGCCACGTCTTTTGATTTCTAATGATTTTTGCATATCTCTTTTCTCTTTTAATACCTCCCTTTCTCTCTGTGACTACATCTGAGATATTCTTTTCTTTTTCTTGGTTTAGATAAGGTCATATATATATATATATATATATATATATATATTCTTTTCATGGTACAAGTTCTTGGATGCATTTATTATTCATTGTGTTATTTATTCAGCATTTATTTCAAATCTGAGATTTATTATTTCCATCCTTGTAGTAACAATGATTTTAGTTTGTTCTTGTTTTTCTAGTTCTTCAAGATATAGTAATATGTTTTATATTTGTACTCTATTGATGTGGGTGATGACTGCTATAAATTACCTTTTTAAAATTAAATTATTTGTTGAGAATTTTATACCTGAGTACTGTATTTCTATCATTCCCATCCATTTCTCTCACTATCCCAACTTCTTCCATGCCCCCTAACTACATTTTACATCTATGGCCTCTCCTGTACTTCTATAATAATTATTCTATGTACACACACACACATATACACAAACACACACAAATACCACACCTATACACATGAATGTAACACACTGATCACAGTGTTGTTCTAATGTATCTGTATCTGTGTTTATAGCTTACCATTTGCGATTAGATAAACTAACATGGATCTTGTGCCTGGAAAAGACTGAACTTCTCTCACTAGCCTGTAACTATCTAGTTTGGGACCTTATGAAATTTGCCCTGTGTATCTTAGAATGTAAATTTATGTGATTATTACATTGGTCTTGTTCAGACAAACATATTATTGAGCTTTGACAGGTATACCATCTCTGTGAGGTCTAGGAGACACCTCCAGCAGCAGGCATCCTGGTCCTCTTCTTGCCCTTATTTTCAGCCCTAGACTACAAGGCTCCCCATAGGTTAGGGTATGTTGTTTCTTTATTTTCGTTGAATTCAAGG
>JAQHUG010000127.1:4348426-4358989 GCA_028555095.1 Dicrostonyx torquatus | reverse complement strand
TTGCTCAGGTCTTCTTGTAGCATAATCGCTGGATTCTGGCATTGTCATGTTGCTTTTCAGGTTGTTGGAGGAACTCCTGGCTTGGCGCCTGCCCATCTTTTCCCTCCTATTGGATCAACTGGTACTTGACAAGGACCACTGGCTCGGTCTGGATGGATCTGGATCAGGGGCTTTAGCTGGCCCAAGAACCTGCCAAGCTCCTCAGATCCAGATGTGTCTGGGACAAAAGCCCTCTAAAAGGGCATGCCACAGTCAAGAGGGCAGGTTTCTCTGTTCCAGAAAGCCTGGGACTTTGTACACACCCCCTTCTCCCTCAAGGCCTCAGCCCGAGAACAGGCTGAGTTCCTTTTGGGAACCGAGGACCCTGCCACTGATGGGGACAGATACTTGGATGTAAGCTGTGGTGTACTAAGCAGAAAATCCAATAGGTGGGAGAAGCTCCCTTAATGGCCAGAAGGTTTGGGCGATGGGCAGGTGTCCTTAGTCCCCTCTGGGGCCAGGCACCTAGGCAGCTGGGCTGGGACCCACTTACCTTCCGGGTTGGATGGGTGGATCAGAAGCCCTCTCCAAGGGCCTGCCTCAGTCAAAAGCGATGGGCAGTATTCTTAGGGTTGATGACGACCTTCTCGGGGATCTTGTTCCATCAAACCACATTACCCTTGAAGTAATCCATAGACTCTCATTTCCTGTGGAAACAAAAGTATAATCTCTTTTACGAAGCAACATACCCTTAGATTCAAATTTTGAAGTCAAGTTCTCTTTGTGTTACTTTAACTTAGCATCCCCCAGAATCAAATATTTCTCTGCAGTCAAAAAAATTCAAAGAAAACACAAGAATATGCATAATTGAGACTGTGTGTTTTGCATTTTTACAAGGCTTATTTTTCTTTACTCCTTTAATCTATGATTGTCTGTACTCTTTTATATTACATTCACTGTCTCTTTAAAGACTTTGTTTTATTTTAAAACCTATATCTTTTTATACCTGTCTATACTCTTTTTATTTTCTCTCCCAAGCCTACATATATTTATCCAACACTGTGACCCATTCAAAGGCCTTTTTCATCATGTTCACCACCTCTGAGAGCCATGCACACCACCCCCAGCTCCAGGGACACAGTGGGTCTATGTCGCCTATAAACAATTTGTAACATGTTGCTCTCAGTCCCCATTTAAATGCCGGATCTCCCGAAAGAGCTAGAGTACATTCTGCCAGTATAAGCCAGGATTCTGTATCTTAAAGAAGCTGTACAATTCTTTACTGCTAACACTGATTCAGGAAGACTTCTTTTAAAGGAGCCATGCCTCAGCTTGCTGCCAGCAAACAGAGTCTATCTGAAAAAAAATGCAGCTACCAATAAGCTGCGTTTAACCCTGTTCTTTTGTGTCTAGAATTTCTTCCCAAGCTCTCTCAATTTTTATGTAGATATAGTTGGCCCATGTTGGCACCAATCTTATAATAGGATAATATTTAAAACATATAGTGGACATTTATAATTCAATGTTAAAGTGAAAACAACCCAAGTTTAAAACAGCAAAAGGTTATAAAAGTAGGTTTCTTAGAAGACACAAATATGTAAATATGTACAGTGGATAAATGAAAGGTCATTATCAGAGAAGTGTTAATAATAAAACAATATGAGATACTACCTCACATGATTTGTGATGGCCAAATGAAAAACATACATAGTAATACCTGGCTAGAACACAGAAAAATGGTTGTTAGTAGGCATGTAGACTAATGTGAGCACTGGACAAAAGATTGTAAGTACCTCAAAAAAACATAAAACTACCAAATGATCCAATGATTCCATTTTTCAATATCTCACCCAAGAAAATGAATTGGGACCTGAAAGATATCAACACTCCTATGTTTACTGCAATACTGTTATAATATCCAAATTTAGAAGCAACCTGATTGTCCATAAGTTGATTAGTAGATAAGGAAAATGTTATATATACATAGAGTTGAATAATATTAAGATTGTTTTAATGTATCCAAAATGTCATTATTATCTCAATCAAAAAATCACTTCAATTTTTTGATTATCGAACACTGTGACTTTCTATCTGTTCTACATTCAAATTATCAAAGATTTATCCTGTCACTTCACAGTTTAACTGTCCAAATCAAAATCCAGGTTTCCAATGAGGTAAGCATATTTCCATTTGGAGTTTAAGTTTGTTAAATTTCTTATATTTTATAGCAGTTGCTCCCAACCATTTTTCTCTCATATTAAACCAATTTCACAAGAAAAGCAGGGAATTTTCTCCCTGTAAATTTAAGTATATTATACATATGATCAATTCTATTATTTTAGTATAATTTTATAGTTTAACATGTTAGTTCATTATTCACATTTTCTGTAAACTAGAAGCAAAATGTAAAGGTGTCATCTAATTTAGCAGCCCACCCTATCCTTTTTTGGAAAAGAATATTTCAAGAGTAGAGTAATACTTCTCATTGTATTCCATTGTGAAGCTCTTAGCATCATTATGATGCTAAGACTGATCAGTAGGTTACACATTTTCACATTTTCTCACTTACATGTCATTTAAAATGTTTAGCAGCCTTAATTGGTTGTGAGAGCTCCTGGTGAAAATAAAATTTTCCCCTAGAAATATTTTCACCAGGAAATCTCACAATTGCTTCATTCTATTAATAAAAATGTTCTTTTACAATAGATGCATAAATACAGTTCAGAGAAAAACAACAGGTAAACATGTTATATTATTCTCTTGATTTAACAACATTCAGAATAAGTTGATATCTTATGGACTTCCGAAGGAAATCGAATATTTAGGCTATTATTTTTAGTTAAGGTTGTCTTGTAACTAACACACCCAACAAAAACAGTTTTATGGTTGGGGGTCACCATAACATGATGAACTGTATTAAAGGGTCATACCTTTCAAAGGTTGAGGACCACTCCTAAGAAGAAAACTAAATCCTGACATGATACTGCTATTTCAAATTTACATGTAGGATTATATGACTTGCATTTAACTACTTTGGTTATATTATTATGATGAAAATACTGGTTCCTAAAGATATCCTTTTTGTATATTTTCTTTATAAATCAATAATATAATAATATATCTGTGATTGTATGCACAAAACTTGCATGAAACCAATTCAGCCCAAATCACAGCATGGATAGGGGAAGGACTCATGAAATCCCACTCCCAACTGAAGAGCTATTGACAACTGAAGACTCTTAGAAAGATAATCTCTTTTCTTTAAAGATTCAGTCCTCGGGTCTATTAACAATGATGGAGTATATGGTCATACAAGCACGCATGCATAGGTAACATTATGTGGACTCTGTATGTTTAAAGAGGAACAAACACATGAAGTTGAAAGGGACAAGTGGGAGGAGGATAAGGAAGGATTTGAAAGAGAAAAAAAATGAGTAGATTTGATTCAAACATATATACGTGTATGAAATCACAATAAGGAAAATATTAAACATGCTTATAGCTTCAAAATAACATCTATATTTCTGACAATGAAATTTCTGAATATAGCTTGAAATTTATTTATTTGTTTATTTATGTTTCTTGAGACGGGGTTTCTCTGTGTAACATCTCTGGGTGTACTGGAATGAGCTCTTGTGGACCAAGCTGGCCTCGAATTCATGGAGATCTGCCTGTCTCTGCCTCTTGAGTGCTTGGGTTAAAGGCATGAACCACTACTGCCAAAATGAAATTTGTTTTTAATTATTGTTGTACTATGAACATACACCACTATGGCTGTAGTGTCAAAATAATCTATTTTAAAGTCAATTTATGTGTTTATGTTGCCCACATTGTATGCAACACATTTCTTATTTCATCATGTTCCATGTTTTTAAGAACCTGCCTATTTTAAAATTTTATTTTAGAATCGTTTACATACCAGTAAACTCAAAGATACAAAACAAGTTAGTTAAGAAAATAGTCTACCCTATTCTTTTCAAAGCTCGATTCGCCTGCCTCTTTGATGTGTAATAATTTTATTAGGATTTCTATTACTATTTTATCTATTAAAATTAAAGTAAAAGCATAGCACACTTGTATAAATAAGGTATGCTATATAGATAGTTTCATTATCTGAATTTAATAGTATATCCTGGAGATATTCTTCCATAGAAGATAAAGGTATGGTTATCCTTTCATATTTGTATAGTACTTGTTTGGGTGAATAATTAATAATACTATTAACAATAACAACAACAACAAAAACAGCAATAATAATAGAGAAATTATTGCCAAGGTGTGAAGACTTTATGGAAGTCTAAATTGGATCTTAGTTTTGAAGGAATCAGATGTGCACAGGAGTGCTACCAGGTATGGACTGAAAAAGTTGAATCAGTAATCAAGGAGTAAAATTTAACCAGAAGTGTACATGCCACCTGTACATGTACCACATTATGGTTCATGAGTTAAGCAAGGGACTGGAGATTGCAACACACACACACACACACAGACAGACACACACACACACACAGAGAGAGAGAGAGAGAGAGAGAGAGAGAGAGAGAGAGAGAGAGAGAGATTTAGAACATTTACTCGAGATTATCTATTATCATTATAAGTAAGATAACTCACCGTAAACAAAAGTTTTATATAATCAATTGACCTTACCCACTAGCTCTGTATTTGCAGTCAACTAAATGCACATCAAAAATACTCAGGAAGTCATGTGCATTGTTCTGAGCAGAGCAATGGTTTTCCTTTTCATTCTTTAAACAATATAGTATAAAAATTATTATTCACATTATTTTACACCTCCTTATGTGAAAGGAATAATTTCTGCAGTGGGAAGGGGCTTGGTATTGCCTCAACTTAACATGCCAGGTTTTATTGACTCCCCATGAAAAGCTTTACTCTTTTGGAGGAGTGGATGCAGGGACAGGAGAAGAGAAAGGAGGGAGAACTGTCTTTGAAATGTAAAATACAATTTAAAACTGATTTAAATTATGTTGGGATATATATTGAATACAAATATTGTACTACTTGATAGAACACATTTCAACAGCCATACATTCTGATGATATCAAGTTGGTTTATTTTATTTCCTTTATTTTCAAGACACCATCTTATTACATAGGTCTGGTTGCCCTGGAACTTGCTATGTAGATCAAGGTGGCTCCAAATTCAGAATATCACCTGCCTCTGCCACCCAAGGGTTGGTATTAAAGCCATCCCAAGTGTGTGTGTGTGTGTGTGTGTGTGTGTGTGTGTGTATCCACATTTCTTGGGTTTCTTTATCAATCGCTAGCAAAGTGATTCTTATATTTTATATAAACAAGTAAAAATTGCACATATAGATGTGTAATGCAATCTAAAGTTCTGGCATACATATATGGCCATTACAGCTCATTCTACCACCACCAAATTCTCCACAATAAGCATTGATACCCGGAATGGAAAACTCTCCTGTCCCAAGATTAAAAAATACCTGAAGATAAAAGCTTAAATGGTTGCATGTGTAACAATATTTGCACACCATATAGTACAATTTTACAATATACATTATTATTTGTTTACCATATGTTTAAGTTGTTTATACCTACTCTTAATAAACTAATTTATGTTTATATGCTTCTATATAAGGTTTCAAGGTTCCATATTTTATGAAAAGAAACAACATCCTTATTTTATTTCTAAATTGTTATTTGGGTTGTTTCTAATTTTATTTTAGTTTGTGTTTCTAATAAATAAGAAAGGTGTTTAAATATTCTTCACTGGGTGTTTAGTGGTTGACTGTCTTAATGTTAGGACTTTTTGCCTTATCAATTTTGAAATAGTTGCCAGAGTTATGCTATATTTTTCTTTACCCATTTAGTTTTCTGCACTTTGTACATTATGATTTTAGATATTTTAAAGACCTAGAGATGATTATTTTTCTGTTTTTATAAAATATGATAATCTGTTTGTATTTTAATTTTTTACATTGCCTGCTTACTAAATTATGTTTTTATCAGATTAATATATTTACAACATTTCTTTCTTCCTTTTCCCCTCTCCAAACTCTCTCATATAACCCTCTCTGCTCTCCCTCAGATTTATGGCTTCTTTATTCATCAATTATTACTGTGTGCATATACATACACATATATATTTCCAAATATATCCTTCTCAGTCTATAATTTCTGTGTATGTTTTTAGGCCTGACTGTTGTGTCTCAATCCCATTATCCCCCGCCAGTCTCAGCATCCAGGCTGTGCCAGCAGTGCAGCGAGTGGAGGTCCCACTGAGATCTGGAAAGTGGGGATTCGTGAATGGGGATTCTCCTTCTGCCAGCTAAATCGAGGAGCATTGGGGAAGGTAATGTGGTTTTTTTCATCCCCAGAGATACTCTGGGGGACACCTTCCAAAAGACTAGCAAGTATAAAAAAGAGGCAGGAGGGTGAATTGAAGGCCTCATAAAGCAACTGAACTCTTAAAGCAACAAGGCATGGAAGTAACAAGGAAGACAGCTGAAGATTTTTGTACAAATAGCTCAAGTTAGCCCCTGATTTATTATGAAAGGGCGTTTAAATGTTCCAGACTGGAACAAGCCAAGTCAGATTAAAAGGAGTATGTGTTCCTTCATTCCCAGAGATGCTATGAGGGATGCCCTCCAGAAGACTGGCCAGTAGGGAAGTAATAAAGAGAAGGCAGGTGTGTAAATTGAGGGCCTCAGAAAGATAGAATGTGTACAGATGTATGTTATTATATTGATTGTGTTGTCTTTTGTGTTCTAGACTGGAGAAAGACATTTGATTCTGGGAATAGATAAGAAAGGCATTTTGACTTTAAAATATGGGCATAAAGATTTGATGCTTTGGAAAAGAGGTTCTGCTTTTGTCTCCACAGAGGATGAGAACCTGTGGATTCATTGCAAATTTATGTGATTTGAGTCACCAAGACCCCCTGAAATGTTGATGTAAAATACCCACCCAGAATGCCGCACCTCTGCTCAGCAGGAAGTAGCCAGACAGGTTGATGACACCCAAATTCCCTAATAGATTGTTAAAGTGGGACCCCTTCAATGGTTTCAGAGCAGAAACAGTGAGCCTGCTTCCCTGAGTTCTACTCCGCTCCATGCACCAGTTTGGACTCAGAGAGAATGCATATGGGGCCAGAAGGCAGCTGGGGCAGAGCTTTGCTAGGAAGCTGTGAAGGGCGTGTTGCCATGGCCTAGTCGGTGCCCAGCCTGGAGGACACCACGGTGGTGTCAGGAGTATCAGCAAGTATGGCAACAAGTGCTGGACCATAGAGGATGGGGAGAAGGGAGACCTTGGAATCACCGCAACTGTGATTGCCATTATTGCTATCTCTGCCACCACAGCTACTGCTGCCAGAATTGCTGTTTCCTAGACTGTGCAGATGGCTGAGACTGTCAACCAGCTAGTTCAAAGAGTTAGCAATGCTTAAGACATTCAAAATCATCTTAATGGATGTGTCTGGGTAGCCACAGACAGGCAATAATTGGGGGCAGGATGCCACATAAGACATAGAATATTAGAGGGCTATTCCCTACCACAGGCAAAGACAGGCACCCTTTAAAATAAAACAGGGGAAGTTATTGTGTCTCATTCCTGGCATACAACCCCCTCCCCCCGCAAGTCTCATCATCCAGGCTGTGCCAGCAGCACGGCACTGACCATTTGACTCTGGACATCCAATTACCCTGGGGACGATCACTTCTTTCAAGATCACCTCTGTAAGCTTCCTTGGTTGCCTATAGTTCTTCATGTAGGGTTGGGACTTGATGGGATTTTCCCCAATCACTTTAGCATGTTTCTTGGTGATTTCCTTGTTCAGTTCACCTTTGGACAGCATATTGGTGAGATTTTATGGATATAGTTATTTACAGTATGAGTAAACACAATCTTACAACAAACTTCTTAGGTCTCTCACTCTTTTTTTATTTTATTTTATTTTTTTGAGACTGGGTTTCTCTGTGTTGCTTTGGAGCCAGTCCTGGA
This sequence comes from Dicrostonyx torquatus, assembly GCA_028555095.1. Lineage (NCBI taxonomy): Eukaryota > Metazoa > Chordata > Mammalia > Rodentia > Cricetidae > Dicrostonyx > Dicrostonyx torquatus. The sequence continues at coordinate 4,351,031 of JAQHUG010000127.1, read as the reverse complement.
ACTAGCTTTTGTAGACCAAGCTGGCCTTGAACTCACAGAGATCCACCTGCCTTTGCCTCCCACATGCTGGGATTAAAGGCGTGCACTACCATTGCCCGGCCAGGTCTCTGAATCTTACAATCTGCCTGTCTCCTCTTTTAAAAGGTTCCCTGAGCTTTGGGTATGGAAGTATTTTATGGATTTATCCATTGGGACACGGCTCCATAACTCTGCATTTTGATTGTGGTTTTCTGTAATACTCACCATTTGTTACAATGAGAAGTTTCCTTGATGAGGGGTGAAGATTACAATTATCTATGGATATGTCAAATGTCAATAGATTGTTGTTAGAAATTTTGCTGGTTTAGTAAATTAGAGATTGTAGAGTCCTCTCCAATAAATATAACTTCACTAGTACTGATTAGTTTTCGAGTTTTCCAGTAGCACATATGGTATCCCTCTTGTTGAACAGGTCTTAAATCAGATTAGAAAATTATATTACCACTAATATATGCATGCCACTACTGTACTCAAAGGATTATCATGCCATGCTGGTAATTGATGTAGTTAGTTGATAAGCATTATAGCTGAGTAAGACAGTTGGTTACCTTCCTCTTTTGGAAGGTTACATGGTGCCTTCTGGTATTATGAAAGTCAGTACTCAGGGAGACTTCATTCATGACAGTTCTAGCTCAGGGGTTTCTGTACCCTTTTTCTGAAGTGCATGGTGTCTTCAGCAATAGGGGCTTACCTTTGCAGGGGTGGAACATATAACCAAGGGTATTTACCATATGTTGCATGTTTTATGAGTATTTGGAGCAACCTGGATCAACATTTCAAGAGGGCTTCTCATTTCTGGTGTTGGTGTATTTGTTAGGTGGTCTTTGGCTCTTGGAGTGAACACCATCAGCCCAGATCAGGGAAATTCATTAGAACTATATATGTATATTTATATACAAAATTGCATACATTATAAGTTTGTTTTAGGTAATTAATGGTAATTAATAGTATGAGTCTTTGTGGAACTACAGAGACAAGTATAACCAACAGAATATAAGAGATAGAATGAAGAATCTCAGGCGCTGAAGATACTTAGAGGAAATAAACTCATTGATCAAAGAAAACAGCAAATCCAATAAATTCTTAACATAAAACATCCAGGAAATCTGGGACACCATGAAAAGACCAACCTAAGAATAATAGGGATAGAAGAAGGACAGGAATTACAGTTCAAAGACACAGAAAATATATTCAACAAAATTATAGAATAAAACTTTCCCAACCTAAATAAAGATATTCATATGAAGGTACAAGAAGTATACAGAACAGCAAATAGACTGGATCAAAAAAAAACATTCTTCACCATATAATAATCAAAACACAAAACATACAGAATAAAGAAAGAATGCTAAGAGCTGCAAAGGAAAGAGGTCAAGTAACATATAAAGGTAAACCTATCGGATTTACACTTGAATTCTCTATGAAAACCATGAAAGCCAGAAGGTTGGATAGATGTGGTGCAGACACTAAGAGACCGTGACTGCAAGACCACACTACCATATCCAGCAAAACTTTTTTTCACCATCAATGGAGAGAACAAGATATTACAGGACAAAAACAGATTTAAACAATACCTATCAACAAACCCAGCCTTATAGAAAGTACTAGAATAAAAACCACATACCAAGGAAGCCAACAGCACCCATAATAACACAAACATCAGACAACTCTCCACCAGCACAACTCAAAGAAGGGAAACACATAAATACTACCACCAAAAAAAAAAAAAACGGAGTTAACAACCACTGGTCATTAATATCACTTGATATCAATGAACTCAACTCACCTATAAAAAGGCACAGGTTAAGAGAATGGATATGAAAACAGGATCCAACATTCCTCTGTTTACAAGAAACACACTTCAAACTCAAAGACAGACACTACCTCAGAGTAAAGTGTTGGGGAAAGGTTTTCCAATCAAATGGACCTAAGAAACAAGTGGGTGTGGCTGTAATAATATCTAACAAAATTGATTTTAAACTAAAATCAATCAGATGAGATTGAGAAGGATACTTTATATTATAACAGGAACAATTCATCAGGATGAAGTCTCAATCCTGAATAGCTATGCCGCTAATATATAAAATCACACACATATGTAAAAGAAATATTACTAGAACTCAAAGCACACATCAAACCCTAAACACTAATAGTGGAGATTTCAACACTCCTCTCTCACCAACGGACAGGCAAAGCAGACAGAAATTTAACAGAGAAATAAGAGAACTAACTGATCCAATGAAACGAATGAACTTAATATACATCTATAGAACATTCCTTCTATAATTTTGTTGAATATATTTTCTGGGCCTTTGAGCTGTAATTTTTCTCCTTTTTCTACCCCTATTATTGTTAGGTTTGGTCTTTTCATGGTGTCCCAGATTTCCTGGATGTTTTGTGTTACGAACTTGTTGGATTTATTGTTTTCTTCGATCAATGAGATTATTTCGTCTATCATATTTTCAGTGTCTGAGATTCTTTCTTCCATCTCTTGTATTCTGTTGGCTATACTTGTCTCTGCAGTTCCTGTTGGTTTATCCAGCTTTTCCATATCCAGCCATCTCTC
>JAQHUG010000127.1:4334334-4346023 GCA_028555095.1 Dicrostonyx torquatus | reverse complement strand
GTCTGGATGAATCTGGATCAGGGGCCCTTGCTGGCCCAAGAACCTGTCAAGCTCCTCAGGTCCCGATGTGTCTGGGTCAGTGGGCTTCTCTGCTCAGTGGACCATACAAAGCCCTGAGGCTTTGTGCACGCCCCCTTTTCCCTCAGGGCCTCAGCCCAGAAGCAGGCTGAGTTCCTTTGGGGAAGCTAGGACCCCACCACGGATAGGAAGGGATGCTTGGGTGTAAGCTGGGGTGTGATAAGCAAAAAAGCCAATAGGTGGGGGAAGCTCCCTTAGTGGCCAGAAAGGTTTGGGGATTGAAGGGTGTCCTTGGTCCCCTCTGGGGCAGGAAGCCTAGGTGGCTGAGCTGGGACCCACTTACCCTCCGGGTCAAATGGCTGGATCAGAAGCCCTCTCCAAGAGCCTGCCGCAGTCAAAAGGGCGGGCTTCTCAGCTCGGTGCACCACACAAAGCCCTGAGGCTTTGTACAAGCCCCCCTTTCCCTCAGGGCCTCAGCCCGGAAGCAGGCTGAGTTCCTTTGGGGAACACTAATATTTCACACTTGAGGCCACTAATATCACCAAACTGTGTCATAACTAAAGCCTATAACCTGCAAACACAAGCACAACACTGAGGTAGTAATGAGGCCCACATTTCTATAGGCTGTCTATTGAAATATTCTACAAGCAGAGACAGGTAACACTAGCTACAATTTTACCCTGGCAGTGGAGTTGTTACTGAAACAGGAAGATTGGGCATTAGAACCTGGTCAGTGTTTGGCTATACAAACACAAAACTGAGTTCTATCGAAGAAGAATATGTTGTACATTACCCTTTCTTAAACATAATAAATAGTATTTTGTACCATCCTTTCCAGCCCATGATGAAGTAGTCCTGGTAGAGAAATTACCTTCACCACAGAATCCGATGCTCTACAGGGCCACACAGTGTCAGACTTGCACCGGGTTGGGTACATTAAGGCCTGTACTGCAGTGGTGCTCATGCAGGCCAAAGTACAACTTCATGTCACTGGTGCACATGTCTCTATCTAGTGCAAGCACAGTTCTAGAGCTCCGTCAAAGCACTGGACTGATAATCATAGCTGCACTGATGGAGGTTAGGGCTATGAGTGGCAACTGATATCCTTTGGTTATAAAGCCACTAGTAAACTGGGCCATACTTGAATCTCACAGTCACTGAAGCATAAAAACTCACAGGGAGAAGACATATGTCTACTGGATTCACTACAACTCTTAGAAACCAAAACTATCCTAGTTGTTTACAGGTCCTCATCCGCTGCCAGGGGAAATCTAAAGGTTCTATCTTTGAGCTATGTCTGGTGCCTGGGATCTTCATCTGGCTAATTCTTACTGCAATGAGCCTGGAATTGGATTGCAAGACAAAAAAGCCTGGGCTAATTTTTTGAACATGCTCTCCAGTGAGTGGATTTCTTCTCGTGAGAGGACAACATGTCCTGGAAGGAGAAGCTGTGCTAGTCTTCTGTTTGATGCATAGCCTAACATTCCAAGGGCTCACTTCAAAATTGTGATTTCTCTCAACACTGAGTTTCACCAAGGTAGGACAAGTAGACAATTTACAGTTTAACACCTGAAGTTAATTCTCTTTTCATTGCCTAAGTGGGAGAAATCAAGCTTCATGCTGGGCTGCTTCCAGTTAGGGGAAGGGAAATGGGGGCAACTCTTTCCTTTCTTCCTATTTTTGGTATGCCCTTTTATTTTGTTATATTAACTGTAGGTAATTAGTTTTTCACCTAATTCCATTAATTAATCTCGATGTACTATGGTATATCAAGGAGGCTTATATTCCTTATACTATACCATATAAGGAAGCTGTTGGCCATCACATTGCTCTACTCCCATTGATTTATTAGTTAACTAAAATTGCCTCTCTGTAACCTAAATTCCTTTGGATTTGTTCTAGTTTTTCCCTTTAAGCCCAGAAGAATCTGTACTAGATTGTTGAGTTCTTCTACAAAAGGAAATTTTTATTTTCTTCATTTTTCTCTTTAATGAGTTCAGAGAAATCTTAATTACGAGTGGTCCCATAATAACAAACATGCCCAGATTTTACACATAAAGCTTTCAAAAATAAATATAGGTAAAACATTAGAGGCTGGAGGTGTCACATAAAAACTATATAAAATGTTCCAACAGAGCTTTGCCACTGTTGAGGCCAGGATTTGAAAATAATTAATTACTGTTAATAATTCGCCCTGCTAGGAAGAGTCCATTCACCTGCTGCAGGATGGAGCTTGTTCTTTAGACAACCATTGCTTTAAATGTCCTGTCAAATTGATTCAGATATTCAAGGCAAGAAAGAGATTTAATTAAACCTTTCAATAGACTGGCTAAGCACTCATCTGCCACTAATGATTGATAGATACAATTTGGTAGTAGTTACTAACATCCCATTCCATTTTCTTTAAAACAGTTTTATGTTTCATGCTCCAAATGCTTACCAACTCACAGCAGAAATTCTGGCTTTACTATCTGGTATTGTTAAAATGTTACTCCATTAGATGAGTAAGCTGTACTCACCTCAAACAAGCAAACTAGGCCCTTTTTCTGACACTCAAATTGTACAGTGTACATTACTCCTTCATGTTTTGGGTACCAATGACAAAGATTAGATTAGCCATCAAAAATAAGTAATTATAATTTATCCCCCTTTCCCCACTAAAAATAATGCAAATTTTAGTTTTGATTTCTGGGAGGGAGGTAAGGGATATGAGTAGAAATTTGTGTCTCAGAAAGAGAACTCACTCGGATAATATTTGATTAATTTGGTGCTCTGTATTTCTAGCCCTGTTTTTAGATCCCCTACCTGCCTACTCTACCCTGCAAAACTAATCTAGGCAAATAATGTTTCTCTTTACTTTTCTCCTTGTTTATCTTTTGCTTGCCATAGCCCTGGTTTCCTACAGCTCTGCCCTATTTCTTTGAACTTTTTACTCCAGCAAAAGCAGAATAAACTCCAGGACTGTGTGTTTCCATGAAGATATATGGGAAAGAATGAACTGATCACAGATTAATGTCATGTGCCTACCTAACCTCTATCATTTATACCCCTTTTAAAAGCATACAAGTCAATATTATCAGCTTTAGACTTGAAACAGTTCTAAATACCATATTCACAGAGAAAGGAAGCGGGGGGGGAAACACTGTTTCATAAAAAGTTTTTCAGACCTTATGCTCCTGAAATCAGCAATTTTACTATGAGGGGGAAAATGGCCTGTTTGGTTATGTGAAAAAGCTTTTCTATCATGAATGGGAAAAGTGCCATAAAATGCCACCATTTCATTCAAATGATAAATTTTCCACTTGTTCAATTTTTCTCCTTATTCTGAAGAGTTGTTTAGCCTCTATGCCTTTAAAATATATTCTGAGATTGCCACTGAAATGTTACATTTATCACCAAGAGCTACCAATGACCCAGTAAAAATCTACTCTAATATATAGCAGAAGAGAAACATCTGTTTCTGTAAATAGAATGTACTGATTAGTTCCAGTGGTATGGAGTGGGGTAGTACCAAAGAATATAAAAGGCCGGCATCTTCTAATCTAGCTAAAAAAACAAAGTATATTATAAACTCCAATTGCTGGCCTTGCCTCTTTCTTTCCTTGCTGATATCAAGTCCATAAATATGGTGAACATTTCTAAGACCTACTTAACATTCTACAAGAAATGTGGCAAGCACCAGCTTCACAAAGTGTCACAGTACAAGAAGGGCAAGGATTCTATGTATACCTAGGGAAAGTCGCATTATGACTGGAAACAAAGTAGCTACAGTTGGCAGACTAAGTCTATTTTCCCACAAAGGGCTAAAACTATGAAGAATATTGTGCTGAGACTGGAGTGTGTTGAGCTTAACTGCAGACCTAAGAGAATGCTGGCTAATAAGAGATGGAAGCATTTTGAAGTGGGAGGCATTAAAAAGTGAAAGGGCCAAGTGATCCTGATCAAAACTGATTTTGTTATGCAGACAATCAAATCATAAACGTTTACTCTTGTTTTTAAAAAATGAAGTATGTATGATAGAAAGCAAACAAAACTCTACAAAGCAACAAATAAAGTAAGGTATATAGTAAATATTAAATTAGACATCTATTGCTACCAAAAATCACAAAGGCTCAGTGACTTAAAGTAAGAAGAATTTGTTCCCTTGATTCAGCGGGAGTTCAGCTGACACAGACTAATCTTAACTAGGATTATCTAGGCATTAATTTTAAATCATACTCAGTCTACTTTGTCTGTTATAGCTGAACAAATAGAACCAACAAGGTTCTTAGACATGTTTTCCTCAAATTGGAAGAGATCAAAATTTCCCATAACACAGAGAATAATATGCAACTCTAAAGCCTACTCTTGACCTTGAAATGGCACAGATACACCAGCATATTATTGGCTATCATCACATGGCTAAGTCCTATGTCACTGGGATTGGCAGACATACTCCGTCTATAAAGAGAACATATCCATATTTCTTGAAAAATAACTCAGTATGCTACAACAGCATTTTTTTAGTGCAGAGATAGCATAATACTGGAGTATTCAACATGAATATAAATGACCTGTATTGGATGTCCCTTATATTTAAAATAACAGAAAGTTCAGAAATTTGTATACAACTATTTCCCTATAGGATAATCCAGGAGGTATATCATATACAATGGTGTAGATTTCTCAAAATTTATGATGAATCACCATTAATTTTGCAAAACATTGCTCAAAGGTTGTTATCTACAAATGTGATGACACAGTGATTGAACTTTTTATGTATTCCATATGTAGTTGTTGGAGAAAAGCAATGACCAAAGACTTATGAAACACAGATAGGTAGATTTCTTCAGGCAGAATTCTCTTTGTTTATCCATTGAAAACATGTCTTTAAGACATGCCAGATGTTAGGGTCCACAGCAATTCATTTATAAACTATGAATGTCAATTGAAAACAGCTTCAAAAAATCTACACACTTGATTTATGCTGGATAATTAAAAGAGCAAAAAATTCATTCCATTGTATAAGTGAGCATTTCTTCTTCCCACTTAGATGTCTATAAATCAGAAATGTGTGAAAAGAGAAGTCAGTGGGCAAGTAAATATAAAGTAAGATGACACCAACTTTACAACTTGAAAGCACTTCCAATATTAGGTTTTATTGAATTGTACCAGTGTGTCCTTCATCTCACACAAAATAAAGATCATAAATTATAAAGAGGGATCAAACCACACACTGTGGTTTTGCATTTGAAGTGAATACAATTCTAGTGAAAACAAAGTTCTAGGATTCCCTCTTGCCATCACTTTTATTCTAACTAATCAATGGACAAACCACAATTGGTCAACCCTTGAAATCATTACTGTAATGAAGCCACATTGTTGTACCTTTTGAAGGCTTGCCTAGATCTATAATGAAAGAACTATTCTGCTGCTCTTTCAAACAGAATAAAATAGAAAGCATGTACATTTGTTTTACGTAGAAGGCTTACATTTGTTTTGTTTGGGATTGGGACTCACTATGTAGCTTTGACCTGCCTGGAACTCATAGAGTTCTGCCTGCCTCTATCTAACAACTACTGAGATTAAAGGCATTCACTGCCATGCCCAGGAAACACTTAGATTTTTGAACAATACAAAAAATACTCTCAAGATTTTTTTCAAATCTTTTTCAAAGGTACACACATACACACAAAATGACTATGGGGAAATTAAATCAATCGTAGGCCTTTCCAGGACATTGAATTATTTCAGTGTATACATTCAAAATGAGATATAGTCACAGAGGAGTGCTTAGCACTTGGGTAAAAATACTGGATAGTCCCTTGGGATCTTCACAAGGCATCACAATGATTCAGTGTTCTAGCTCTCCACTGTCATCCAAAGAATCAAATCCTGTTAGAATTAGCTTTAAAAGCAACAGGGACAGGAAGAAAACAGCAAGAGATCTTATCTGAAGTAAAAAGGTAGTGGAGCTGAAAGTGTGGTTGTAAAATGGTGAATTGTGTAATATCAATGCTTCCTTCTTTTCTGCATACTCCCATCCAGACAAATAAGGACGCTAAACACCCAATTTCCAACAGATGGACACTGTCAATATCTTCTAGTGTCTCAATTTGTCGAACCTAGACATGCTGACAACCAATTTCAGTTCTATTGTTTGTTTTAATTTGCAATTAAATAATCATAAAAGTTATAAGGCCTAACCATTTTTATTTTGGATGTATTTTCTTCTTAGTTGAACATTTACTCTAAATTTGGTAAAATTTGAATGATACTTTGAAACCTATACACTAACTTGTTATTTTTGAGATTTTATTTATCTGTGTCTGTGTAAGTGTATGTGCATGTAAGCTCATATACATGTTTGTGCACATACAGAGGTCAGAAGAATGTGTTGAATCTCTCAGAATTGGAGTTACTAAAGTTAGCAGTACTTCAAGCTTTTTATATGGGTGCTTAATACAAATTCCTGTCTTCATGATTGTGCAGCAACTGTTACCGACATCTAAACCATCTCTCCAGTCCCTAACTTGATGTTTGATACAAAATTTTTAAATTTATGTTTCACTTGTACACAAGAGTCTTGCAAAGCCTATACAATATTACCTGTGGCCAGGGAAGAAGGCTCCATGAACACAATGTATGAGAATCTGAATTCAGTTCCTAGCAGCCACATAAAAGCCTGCAGCTATATATGATATATCAATATAGATCAATAAATTTAGTCATATATATATATCAATTAAACAGAAGGTTTTATATATCATTCACTTATACACACACATATACACACAGCACATTTTGTTCTAATTTACCTACCTTGTCAAGAATCAAGTGGTATAAATTTGGGGGTTTATTTCTATATTCCCAATTCACTGTTTTGTGTATCTGATAGTGCTATGGTTTCAGCATTGCTCTGCATACTTAGAGGTTTTTGCACACATCTGGGAATTTTAAAGTTGGTTGTTCTATTTATTTGAAGAATTTCATTGATATTTTGAGAAGTATTATGTTGAGTCTGTGTAGGTTTTTCAGGAACATGACAATTTTATTATTTATTATTGGTTTGTAAATCTCAGGAATAAAACCAACATGATTGTAGAATGATTTTAATGTGTTATCAAATTCAAATTGTAAAGATTATATTGAATATATTATATATTTTTAATCCATGCTCACCATGGTTATGCTTTGCCTTTATCATGTTTATCAGGATAGTGACATCATAGAATGAACTTGGAAGTGAACCTTGCCAATTTTACGAACTAGGTAGTAAAGCAACGCTATTTACTCTTTAAGTCTGATACATTACGTTTCATTATTGCTTCAGTATCATTGCTGGCATATTTACATTTATTTAGATTTTGTATATGTTATTTTGATCTTGATAATTGCATATGCATAGATAATTACCCATTTCTCCTAAGTTTTTTAATTAATTAAATACCATCCTTAAACTTATCTTCTATTAACTCTTCTTTCTCTTTTTGTAATCTTATTATGTTAATTTGGGTAGGTTGTTTTGTTTAGAGACAGGGTCTCACTACACATTATAAGCAGCTCATGAATTTGTAACAATTCTTCTACCTTCATTTCTTGAACGATGACTGTTAAATTTATAGGAGTCACTCTACAACTCATGCCTGACTAATCTAATCTAATTAAGGGCTCTCACTTTCTCCTGCTTAGTCACTCAGAGTTTATCAATCCTGTTTAGCTTTACAGAATATAAACTCTTTATTTCATTGAACTTTATACCAATCTTTTGGTCCTGTAATTAATTTGCTTTTGTTGTAATATCTGTAATAATTTTCCTTCTGCTGTTGAGACTGTTCTTTCTTTTAATATAATATATAATAACAAAGTATGATATAGTTCTTTTAATACTCATACAAATAAAGTTGACTCTTTTGCACAGATTCTATCTCCCTTATATTTTCTTCAATGAAAAACCCCTCCTCCAAATGTATAATATTCAATTTTTATGTATATTCATAGTTTGGTAGTTTCTATTTGGATTAATTTCTAGTTTAATTATATTATGATATATGTTGGAGAAAGGCTGCTTGTTGGTTCCTGGCCACTGGGCTAGTTTAGACACAAAATAATCACACAGAAAATGTATTAATTAAATCACTGCTTAGCCCATTAGTTTCATCTTCTTCTTAGCTGACTCATATTAATTTAACCTATTTCTATTAATCTGTATATCACCATGTAGCTGTGGCTTACCGGGTAAAGTTCTCAGCACCTGTCTCCAGTAGCTCTGTGGCTTCTGACTCCACCCTTCCTTCTCCCAGCATTCAGTTTAGTTTTCTCCATCTAGCTAAGTTCTGCCCTGCTATAGGTCCAAAGCAGTTTCTTTATTCATTAATGGTAGTCACAATATACAGAGGGAAATCCCACATAACCTCCCCTTTTCTGCCTAAATAATAAATGAAAGTTTAAACTTTAACATAGTAAAATTATATATAACAAAGCAGGTATCAAGAGAGAACTACAGTTACAATATTTATATCTATTTTATCTTTTATCATAACTAAGGAAAACTATAACTATAAATTCTTCAACTCCAGCAAAGACTCCAGAAGGAGAGTATATTACCTAAGTAAATAGAAAGTGCATTCTAAGCAACTTCCAAAACTCTAGAGTTGATAGAGACTTCTCACTGCTTGGACAGTCACTTAAATTCTTTCTGTAATGATGGAGCATCCATCTTCAGCCCACAGGCCTACAGTATCCACCAGACTTTTCCATGAAGCAGGGAATTTCAAAAACAGTTCCACCTATATTGGCAGCATGTTTGTTACATTTTTCTGTGTCCTGCAGAATGTTTGGCAGACTCTTTCATGTAGCAGGAACCCCAAAGGATCGTCTCATCTTTAGGCAAGTTCAGCAGTCATTTCTTTGTGGGTCCTGCATGTCTACTTTTTCAAGCAATCCAGGCAAGAACAGTTTCTTGCCCAAAATGGCTAACAAACTCTATAAGGAGCCTCTTTGATGTCCATCTTCCTCTTGAAGTAGATTGGTGTTGCCAGGAGCAGATTGTCTCATTGTCATGAAAAGTCCTAAGTTCAAAAAAAGACTTTAAATTCCATATTCTGTAGTCTTTGAAAGGTTTGAAGAATGCCTATTCATCTAAAATACATCTCTGTACATCTAGAAAATCTAACTAACATGACTATAAGCTTGACTATTATAGATGACTATTAACATATATTTCTTAATTATGCATTACATTTTTAAATAAGCTACACAATCACAATAGCTTAATTAAGAGCAGAAATATATATATATATAAAAAGATTAAGCTTAAATTTCTATTAGTAAACCAAGATCCATACCAATGCAAATGTCTTTAGCATATCCTCCTTTAAATATAAATAAAAATTTATAAACAATATTTGGGAACATGGGCATAGTTTTTCCAAACTGCTTCCTACTACTATTTAGTGGGTGAAGTATTTTCTTTTTGGAGGTGTTCACAGAAACCTTTCAAGGTCTTGGTCAATCAAACCATATTAGCCATGAAGCAATATACAGGTTCTCATCCTCTGTGGAAACAAAAGAATAACCTCTTTTCCAAACCAACATATTTTTAGATCCATATATTGAAATCAAGATACCTTTATAATATATATGCTGGTTTAGCTTAGCAGCCCATACAATAAAATGTTTCTCTGTACTTAGTTCCTTCACAGTCAAAAAACTCAAAGAAAACACAATAATATATATAATCCAGACTCTCCGTGAATTTTCCATGGCTTATTTATTTTTATTCTGTCTCTTTAAAGACTTTGATTTTTTTAAAAAAAAATTCTTTTTAAAACTCTATACTCTTTTCTTGTCTCTCCCAAGCCTACATACATTTATCTAATATTGTGACTCAATTAGAGTTCTTTTATGTCTGAAATCTGTCCTATTGTGTATCTGTAATTCTTTACTGTTCGAGAGCACTTCTTAAAATGCTAAGGGCTTCTTAAAAACTTAAGCTGCAACATTACTAGGGTATATACGGTTTTCCTGCTTGTTCCACCCAGTCTAACATGGCTGAGGAGGTCCATTCACTGCCTCTGAGTGGTGCACATTATTCTAGCTCCAAGTATGCAACTGGTCTATGTCAAGCCATTAAGCAGTTTGCAACACACTGCTTACAAAACCTATTTAAATGCTTGATAGCTGGACCACGTCAGAGTTTGCACTGGCAGCACAGCACAGAAAGCTGGCATTTAAAAGCCCTGCTTTTTCTGCTTTGGCTGAATCAGGAAAACCTCTCCTAAGGGAGCCATGCCTCTGATTGCTTCTAGCAAACAGAGCCCATCCAAGAAAATACAGCTACCAAACCATGCTTAACTCTGTCCTTTTGTGTCTAGGATTCCTTTTAAACTTTCTCAGGTTTTTATGAAGATGTAGTTACCCACATTGGTGTGCCAATCTGTTGGAGAAAGGCTGCTTCTTGATTCCTGGCTGCCCATCTAGCTTAGACCCAAAATAATCACACAGAACATGTATTAATCAAATCACTGTTTGGCCCATTAGTTTTATCTTATTATTGGTTAATTCTTATATTAATTTAACCCTTTTCTATTAATCTGTATATCACCATGTGGCTGTGGCTTACAGTGTAAAGTTTCCAGTGTCTGTCTCTGGCAGCTCTATGGCTTCTCTCTGATTCTGCCCTTCTTTCTCCCAGCATTCAGTATAGCTTTCCCCACCTAGCTAAGGTCTACCCTGCTAAAGGTCCAAAGTAGTTTCTTTATTCATTAATGGTAATCACAGCATGCACATCAGATATGACCGAATTTGGGAAATTATTTTATTATTTCATGAACTTTAAAATAGTTCTATAAGCTGTTAAGATATGTGTATATCTCTGGAAAAAATATTCTATTGATGTCTGTTAAGATCATTTCATCTTGTGTAGATCAACTCTAAAGTTTCTCTGTTGACTTATTTTCTTTTTGTAGCCTGAATGATCTACCTTTTTGATGCGAGAGAGATATGAAAATTTCCCACTATAACAACATGAAGACTTACTTTTCCCATTATGTTTAGTACTTGTATAAAGTTAGATGCTGCATATTTTATAATCATCATATATTTCTAATGAATTATTTCATTTACCAAATTTGGCGTAATTTCTGATTTTTACTCACTTTGAAGTCTGTTTTCCCATATATATAAAGATTCCTGTTTGCTTTCAAATTTCCTTTTCCTGGAATATCATTTCCTTCCTATCACTTTCAGGCTGTTCGTGTTGGTCTACATAATGTTAATTTTTGTATGTACAAGATTATTGGACCTTGTTTTCAACCTAGCAACCCAATGTGCATCTTTTATTCAGAAGATCATTTACATTCAAGATTATTATTGACTTTAATTATTAATTCCTGCCAATTCATTGTTATTCTTCTTATTGTTTTGAATATGTATTCCTTTCTTGCTCTTTCAGTCATCTTAGAAAATTTGATTGCCTAAAGAATTAATATTTCTGCATTCTGTGTTAGTCTTGTTTGCTTATTTCTGGATATCTCACATATCTGATGTATTTTTTTCTTATGTTCTTCTGGTGGTGTTTATCCTATCCCTTGGATGTAGTATTACTTTATCTGTTTTTTTTTTCTTTTTTTTTTTTGTTAAAAGAAAATTTTACATTTTCTCCCCTTGTTCCTGGCTCTCCCGCCCCCCC
>JAQHUG010000127.1:4302280-4314599 GCA_028555095.1 Dicrostonyx torquatus | reverse complement strand
CCAGAGAACCTGGCATTCCTTCGCTCCCTCGGCTCCTCAGAACTCAGTTCTCCGTGGAAACAGAACTCTGCCAAGCTTCTCTGCCTTCTCCTGAGCAAGCACAGCAGATAATCGTGGATTTGTTTTCTTACTATACTCTTGACCCAGATTTGTAGATCTTATCTAGATTCCACAATTTCTTCTGCTGATTACCAGTGTTCTCTCTTGTTTCTTTAAATCTTCTTTGTGAGTGCTGGACATTTCTATTTACCCATACTGTGCTCTCTTGTCAGTTATTTTTCATGATTCATGTGGGTGAGAAATACGAGAGTCTATAACAAAGGAGAATTCCATTGTAAATAATTACAGTGAAGATAGTTTTGTAAGGCAATACATCATAAAAAGCTTCTGGGAACATATGTGAATTCACAACACCTCTGAGGGGAGATATATCATCATTAAAGAAAGCATATTCAGTTTTTACTGGCTGCTTTTTGTGATTCATGAGAGATCAAAAATAACTGTAAAATATTAATGTGATCAAATTAAAGACAATTTAAATAGAGGAAGAAACCATAAGAACTCGTCTTTTTACCTACAAATAACACAAAATGTAGATCCCGACATTGACCTAAAAATAACATATCCCTGTTGATTGTTGTTTATTTTTACATTGTGTATACTCATGGAATTCTTCCTACACAGTCTAAATTTTCTAATTCTTTTTTTCTTAGAATTACACACAAAAGTGGAAAACATCTGTAGTGTGTTTTATTCTAAGGGGAAACTACAGTTACACATTTCCTAAGAGTCTTTATTATAGAAAACAGAAAAATAAAAATGATGAGCTTATATAAAATATGTAATTAAGGAACATTGAAAGGTGCATAAAGAGGTCGAAGTAGAATTTCATTATGTCATATCCAAAGAGTATAACCAGGACTATATGGTGGCATGTCCATGTCCCAACATGAATAATTTCTTTACAGACATTCCTAAAGCACAGTCTTGGCATTTAAAGAGGAACAAGGAACAAGGAAGTTTGAAAAATTAAAACTAGGAAATTCAATTACTGATAATTAGAAATTGAGTTTATAGTCCTTTTTCTTTTTACTGTTAGCCAACAATCAATCTAAACTCTTCCATCTCATGGGTGACTCACTGCAATTTTTTTTATCTTTCAACTCACACTTTTACAAATTAATTTATTTTACATCCTGACCACAGTTTCCCCTCCTTTCTCTTCTCTCATTCCCTTCCCTCTCCTCCACTCTGCCACAATCCACTCCTACATTTCTGTTAAGAAAAGGGCAGGCCTCCCATGAGTATCAACAAAGCACGGCATATCAAGTTGTGGTAAGACCAAATACCTCCTCTTGTATTTATTCTGGGCAAGGAAATTCAGTATGAGGAATAAGTTCTCAAGAGCCAGCCAAAGTATTAGGGACAGCCCTGCTCCCACTGTTAGGAGTGCGACACATAAACTGAGCTATACAACATTTATGTAGAGGGCTTAGTTCAGTCCCATACAGGTTCCTTGGTTGTTGGTTCAGACTCTATGAGTTCCTATGAGCAAATTTAGTTGTTTCTGCATGTTTTATTGTGATATTCTTCACCCCTCTGGCTCCTACAATCCTTCCTCCCATTCTCCAGCAGGATTCCCGAGCTCAGCCTAATGTTTGGCTGTGGGTCTCTATATATGCTTCCATCAATCAATGGATGAAGGCTCTCTAATGACAACTGAGGTAGTCACCAATCTGATCACAGGAAATGGCCAGTTTAGGCTATATATCCACTATTGCTAGGAATCTTAGCTGGAATCATCCTTATAGATTTGGGGAGTTTCCCTTGTACCAGGTTTCTAGCTGACCTAAAAAAGCCCTCCCTTTCCAGTCATTTCTTTCAGTACTTTTCCTCTCTGCCTACGCCCCAACCTGATCCCTTAAATTCCTATCCTGACATGTTCCCTCCTGGGTGGAACTTTGTTTATTTTTTTCTTCAACTTAAGAATAATACAGTTGGGAGATCCACATTATCACGTTTTAGTTATGTTACATTTTATCCTATTGATATTCAAAATTAGTTATTATGTATCTATCTTACATGGAAAACAGATCTTAGAAGCATCATTTTAAGACAAGGTACCATTTTGGTCCATAAAGTAAGTTCTTTCTCCAGATATGACTCAATAAATTTTACTAACTATATTTATGTTTTCAAACTTATCCTTGCTGTCTCAGTACTTGTTCAAAAGATTGTATCATTCCAAATCACCAGTTACTAATGTAATCAATAAAGAATGGAGAAAGCACTGAGATCTGAGTGTTCTCAAATACAACAGAACTATACAGAGAGGTAAAATTCAAAATATAAAACCTCTACTTCACTGATATAAGTAACATGTCAAGTTCTAATTATGACTCCAATATTGAAAACTCAAAATATAGGTTCATTGGGGTATAATGCCTGTGTTAGAGTATGTGCATAAACAATAAAGGTTCAGAACTCTATTTAAAGGCTGAAAAACAAATACCTCAGCATGCTCTTGGAGAGGACTAGAGTTTGGTTCCTAGTACTCATGTCAGGAGACTCACAATTGCCTATAACTCCAGCTCTGGGAGGATCTGACATCCCTAGCCTCCACAGATACCTGCAGTTGCATGCACATACTTTGCACAAGATGTGGAGTTGCCCTCTGTATGCTGTGATTACCATTGGTTAAGAAAGAAACTGTATTAGGCCTGTGATAGGGTAGAGCAGAGCTACGTAAAGAAAACTAAACTGTTGCTGGAAGAAAGGAGGCGGAGTCAAGGAGAAGCCATAGAGCCACCACTGGAGACAGACACACTGAAACTTTGCTGGTAGGCCACGACCTTGTGGTGATGCACAGATTAATGGAGATGGGTTAAATTAAGGTATAAGAGCTAGCAAATAAGAAGCTAGAGCTAATGGACCAAGCGATGATTTAAATAATAGTTTCTGTGTGATTATTTCAGGAGTCTGGGTAGCTGGGAAACAAATAAGTGGTCTCCTACTACATGCACACACGTAAAATTTAAAAGATAAATCTTTCTTAAAAAATCTCTGCTCTTATCTCTTTGAAATTTACAGTTTCTATGCTGACAATAAGTTGCAAGGATTTTTTTCCTGCTTGTCAATGTATGTTTGGCCAGAGCACAGATTGGCTAGTGTGCTAGCTAGTTTTATGTCAACTTGACATGAGCTAGAGTCATTTGGGAAGAGGAAAGTTTAGCTCAGAAAACTTCTCCAACACACACCAGACTGGACTATGGGCAAGCCAGTGGTGCACTACATTTTCTTGACTGATTATTGATGGGAGATGGCCTAAATCACTGTGGGTACCAGTCCTGGCTTAATGTTTCCTTGAAGCTACAAGAAAGCAGGATGAGTATGCCATAGTGAACAAGCCAGTAAGCAGTACTCTTCCATAGTCTCTGCATGAGTTCCTGCCTTGAGTTCCTGCTCTGACATCCATGGATGATCAATTACAAGTTTGAAGATGAAACGAATGTTTTCCTCCCAAGTTACCTTTGGTCATGATATTTTATCAAACCTGTACAAACCCTACCTAAAAAGTGGAGACATTAGGAAATTAACAGTAGTCATCAGGTTAACCAATGCTGAATCAGAATTTGTGGATGAATGTTCAGCTCCCTTGCTCCTCAAGAAGTCTAATGCTATGGCACTACCATGCAGCTCCCCAAAGCCTTTAAGAACCTTATACCCCATCTTTCCTTAATGGTAGCTACCTATTAACACACACTATATGGGATTATTTTACTGTTTATTCTTATTCAACATACTACCATTTTGTAAGTGTCTGCTAAAAAACCTCAATCTTAGAGTTTTAGTCTGAGAAAATTCAGTGGATAGTCTCTATATTAGTGGTTCTCAACCTGTAGGTTGCAACCCCTTTGGCAAACCTCTATCTCCAAAAATATTTACAATACAATTCATAAAAACAGCAAAATTCAGTTATGAATTATTATTTTAATTAGCAATTAAAATAATATTATGTTTTGGGGTCACCACAACATAAGGAATGTATTAAAGTGTCACAACATTAAGAAGTTTAAGAACCACTGTTTGGATTAAGGAGCACTGTGTGGGCAATGGTTTCTAAAGGGATAGACATTTAAAGTGGAAGCAATATATACATATGTATATGTATGTATATATGTATGTGTATGCATATATCCAGTGTGTGTGTACTACCTCACCTTTAGTAAAAGTCTTCTCACCAGTCTATGAAAAGGCATAGAATACAGCGCCCTTCATCTTCTGGCTCCTTACCACTTGTGTAGTGACCATTTGTTCCTGACCACAGGAAATACCACTTTCCACACTAATCATACACACTGCCATCCAGCATTTGTGAGCAATTTTCAGTTCTGTAACACAAGAAAAGCATTTCAAAGGGTCTTACAAGTACTCCTGAGTCAAAAGTCTATTCTCTTTCACCTATACCATCATTCCCATTTCATAAATGCAGCTTGAGTAAGAATGGGAAGAAATGGGGTTTTCAATCTTCTTACTAAATAATTGTACATATTTTACATGGGAATTTCTAAGTGCAAACAGGAATCTGAATGGGTATGTAAAATAGCTACATAAACAAAATCCACACATTTTAGGTCATACCAGGAAATTGCCTTGAGGTTTAAATAGCTGAGATCATTTCTACATTCCTCAAAGATAGCCATCTATAATTAAACAGTGGCACTAGTCGGCACACATTCATCATCTCTGAAGAAAAGGAAAGTCACCCCCATAAATCTCAAAATATGGAATATTAAAAGTGTGTTTCTATAATGGTTTCTAGAAAACAATTTGTACAAACATCTAATCCAAAGTAACTTATAGGGTTTCAGTGAGAAAGGGAGAAGGTGAGAGAGGGTAATAGGGGGCATAAAATGGCCAAAATTCACCATATACATGTATGAAATTACCTAATAACATTATAATTATTATTGTATCATAACTTATGCTATAGTAAAATCCATGTTCCAAGACATGGATTATCCAGGTATTAAAAACAACCTGCTAATTTTCTTCTTAATAAAAGCAAAGGAACTAGGATCTAATAATTATAATGCCATTGAAAGAAACATGTTCTTGCTTTAATTAACATTAGCGAATTCATTACATAATATGAGTACCAATCAACTCTTTACGAACAGTTTTAGAATATTCTGCCCTAAATCACACATTTACCTTATTCTATTCTCCCTTGAATTACTTTGATTGTCTGTTGAAAAGTATTCTCCTACATGTAATTCCACTTCTAAGATGCTCTGTGCAATTCTATAAAATTATCTTAGAATTGTCTCTCTTTGCCTTCTATTCCCTTATCCAAAGTACCAAAATCTATCATGCAATTCTGCCACTGTTGTATAGAAACAGACATTGACAATATAAGCATGGATGTGTGCCAGCAAAACTATTTGCAAAAGTAGCCAGCAAGTTAATGTGGCTACTGGGCTTAAAATCCTTTCTGACATCTTCTTAGACCAGTAACAAATGGATCATTCCATTAATTTTAACTCTACTTTGTTGCACAGTGCAGATAAAAATAGTACTCCTTTCCTTAAGACTTCAAATCCCCAAAACAAATAAGGTAGATATACTAATATTGTACATGTTCACAGCATAGGAAATGATTGGAAAGTAGACAATAGGGAGACTCTGGTATATACCATCAATTGTAGGTCAAATGGACATGCAATCAGAGTTGGGAAAATCAACTAATTCTGGTAATACTTGTTAGATCTTGTCAGAGCTGAGATACAGTTCACTAAATCAACTTGATGTCTTTTAGTTCTAGAGAAAGTAGGAGAGATTGAGGGAGGGAGAGGGAAGGAGAGAGGAAAAGAGGCAGAGATATTTAATTCAATTTTTAAAGATTTGAATTGTATCTTTGTGCATGTTTTGTTTTCAAGTATGTTAGTGCATTATGTATATGACCCTTGACACAGAGGCCAGAATAGCTCATTGGAACTGACCTGGAACTGGAGCTATCGATGGTTGTAATGGAAACCACAACCAGGGTCTCTGCAAGATCAGCAGGTGCTTTTAAACTCTGAGTCATTTCTTCAGACTTGAAAGATTTACTTTTAGTTGTCAGCTACAGAAAACCTTTCCCCAGGAACAATGACAAAAAATTAAGAGCAGAATTTACATAAATTCTGCAATTCAGAAGAATAGGAAAGGTAGTAGTGTTTAAGCTCAAAAACCTGTCTATAATGAGTATGTAGTCTCACTGAGCTACACCCAACCTAGGGCATATAGATCCCCTTCTTTCTCTATATTTGTAGGGTGCTAGGGAGGTAATGAACTTTTTACATGCTGACACATAGTCAACTTGTAGGCATTATTGATGGATAAGAGGTGGGGTAACCTCAAAGATACTCCTTCAGACCAGACAGTTAATTCTGAATGAGGGAGAAGGCAAGCGATGGACAAGATAGTGAAATGAAACGCTCTTCTGTCTCCCTCTCTCATTCTTCCTCCACTATTACTTTGAACCTGAAGTCAAATTGTATTAGCCAGAGTTAACTTATTTTTGTGTAGACAGGTAAATTACTTGCATATGATAGCTCCTGGAAAGGAAACTGCATAAAGGTCCGATCAAGAGAAGATAAACGGATGATAATACACAAACCATCAGTGGTAAAGTCAGGGGTTCATCCAAGCTAGTTTAATTGAAATCCTCATTAATTTATTCATTCCTCTGGTTCTCACATCTGTCTTGATAAGAACTGAAGTAGATAGCTTGACAGATTTTTCAGCTATCTGCTTAAGTCCAGAGTGCCCCTTGCTCTTTAACAGATCTTGGCGATTATCTTGGCAGGCCATTAAAGACATTACATTACAAGCTTCAAGGGGCTCATAAGGGATAAAGAAAATAGTTTTGGGGCTGTCTAATTTCTAGTTTTCTCACATATGCAACAGTTTTTAAGCTTCCATATTTCTCATTTGAACAAAAAATTTTTAAACAATAACAACAAAAAGAATGTTAGCTGAATTTTTCTGTCACTAATAATCTTTTTCAATGGAGTAATTGTATTTAATATTGTCCATTCTGAAATAAGGCTGATGTTTCAATTTTACATCTATAAGCAGACAATCTCTTTGGAACAAAACACAAAATTAAAATATAAAGTGAAGGGAAAAGTCTCTCTTGCAGCTCCCTCCTTAAAACAAACAAAAACAAATAACAATAACAACAGAACCAAACCAAAAACACTTCAGTAGGACTTTGTAGCCATATGTATCTAGATAAGGCAGGAGCAGGGAACAGCAATGAAAGACTATGGATATGCCTTTAGCAAAACAGTTTATTTGGCTCCATAATTCATGTCCCTCCTGTTTTAGAATGCAAATGAATATTATATGTGGGAAAATGTTAAGCAGCCTCTATTTTAAATATGCTAAATAGATCTAAAATATCTCTATAAGGTACACCAGACTTCTTCACACCTTGCATTGAGAGAAAAATTCATCTTAAATCGTTTTCAAGGGACTTACTAATTGAAGTACGAAAATGCTATAACTACTGTCATGTAGAAAAGCACTGTCAGCTATAAAACTGCAGCTTGAGGTCTGCAAAAAGACAACCCAAGTTCCAGTATTGCACAGTCATTAGATATGCACTTTCTCCCTTTGACATTTTACTAAACATCCATCCTTTTGCCAGGCTGAGTTAAATATGCTCCTTAGTGCTCTTACTGAAAATTTTGTCCCCACTTTCTTTCCTTTCTCTTGACAGTGTAAAGACCAGCAATCTAGAAAAGTATGTTCAGAACTGTTCATCACCTCATGACAGATGCAGCATAAAACCTGACTGGCATATTCATACACATCATCTCTGCAACTTAAAAGTACATTAAAATTATAATGATTTTTTTATCAAGCCCAGAAATGATAATGCTTACCAAAGCATGAAGTAGTTTACCAGGGACAAAGGATTCTTATTTTGCTTTTCCTTATGTGATATACTGGGGAGTTTTTCTTGTAAGCAGAGTGAAAGAGCTGCCAGACATCATCTTACAGAAATGCCTGGAAGAGACATGAGCTAAGAGAAAAACAGAAGACTTTAAAAGAGAGATCTGCCACTCTGCATCAAATCAACCACCACCAACCTTGGCTCCTAACACTGACTCAGTAAGTTCACTCTACTGGCAATTTACCCACCATAATTAACTGTCCTTAATTCAGATAAACATTTTATGGCCCCACGGGGTCTGGAGAGAAAACCGTTAGTTTCACTGACTAATTTTCAGTTAATCAGCAACAGTTCACTTGACAGAACACTAATAGGGAAGCCTTGATTAGAAGTATATGGATATGATATTAATTGGCTTCTTCTACAGACATAAGGATGCTAAAACGCAAAGACCGTGTGTAACTATGGCAAAGAAACACTTGACAAGCACATTCTGAAGGTAAAGTATTAGACAAGAATAGGTTTTAATTTTTCTAGTCAATCTACAAAACACATTTATTTTGTCATGACTAATTTAACTGTTCATTTTAAAGGCAGAAATTTCCTAAACCTATAGTTTAAATGAAATGTTGAAGTTGGGTGCTACTGGATTTACAGCTTAGGGCACAGTTTAAATATAATAAACCACACACACACACACACACACACACTCATCCCAGAAGACAGAGAGTACAGAGACTTTCTTTGTCAATATATCTTTATATTTTCATGGTGACTATTTATTTAGAAATATCTTTGTTCGTTTTTAAAGCTAGAATTCAAAACCAAGGGGATTTGTTATAACATAATACATTTACCTTATTTTTACTACACCATTCCACCATCCCCACCTCCTATTAGTTCCCTTGGGTAGCCATATCAAATGTCATTATCTTCTTCCCTTGCCCTCGACTTTCTGAAGATCTCATTTTTCCTTGTAATAGTTCCCTTTCTAGTTTCAATATCTACCTTCACTGTGTGTGTGTATGTATGCATGAGTGTGTGTGCATATGTGTTATTGTGCTTGCATATGTGTGTGTGCATGTTTAAAATCTAGGATATGCTTGTGAGGGAAAAGATAGTATTTGCATTCTGAGTATGGCTTATTTCACTTAATGATTTCCATTTCCATCCATATTCCTGCAAGTAGCATGACTTCATTCGTTATGGTTGAATAAAATTTCATTGTTTTTATGTACCATATTTTCATTTTTCATTCATCAGTTGATGGACATTTAGACTGATTCTAATTCTTACCTATTGTGAATAGAAAAAATAAGCAAATATGCCTAAGTATCTCTGTGGTAAGACTTGTTCCTTTGAGATAATCCATAGGATAGTTTTATTTTTTGTTCTTTTGTGGAGCTTCCACGTTCAGTTTCATAATGGGTGTCATAGTTTACACCCTCCCTAGCAATCCATGGGGACTGCTTAATGTATATGTCTTTCCTCATTTGTAGTTTATACTATGTACTTCTGGTTTTTCTGAGGCCATGGTTAATGGGCATTTTTCCTTGTTTCCTTCTCTACAAGCATATTACTGGTGTGTAGAAAGGTTACTGTTTTGGGGGTGTTGATTTACTAGCATACGACTTTGCTAAGAGTATTCATCTGATCTAAGAATTTTTGGCAGAGTCTCTAAAGACTTTTAAATACAGAATCGGGACATCTGTAAACATATAAATTTGACTTCTTATTTGTATCCCTTTCTTTACTTAAAGTATTATATTGAGTAAGATCAGAGAAAGTGGGCAGGCACACTTGTCTCATTCCACATCTTACAGGAGAAGCTGTTTTTTCATCTAGAATAATGTTGGTGACAGGTGTGTTGTGTATATAGCTGTTATCGTCCTGAGATCTATTCCTTCTACTACTTTCATGGCCTTTATCATGAAAGCATGTGGAACCTTCTCATGTATCTTTCTGAATCTATAGAGATGATCAAGTGATTTTTGTCCTTAAGTCTATTTATATGTTATATTTGCTGACTATTGTATGTCTTCTTAATGTATTCAAAAATTCAGTTTGCTAGTATTTTGTTGAAAGAGCTTGTGTCTATGTCCATTGGGGAAATTGTTCTATTTTTTTGTTATTGTTGAGTTCTTACTTGCTTTTGGTATCACAGTAATACTGACTTTTCAGAAAATAATGTTTCAGTTCTGTGGAATTTTTTGAAATATTTTTTATTATCTCTTCTTTAAAAATTTTAAAAGTTTTGAAAACCAAAGCAGTGGTGTCACTTACCTTTAATCCCAGCACTTTAGTCCCAGGCAGAGGCAGGCAGATCTCTGTAAATTCAAGTCTAGCCTCATCTACAGAGCTAATTCCAAGACAGCTAGGGCTATTATACACAGAAACCAAGTCTCAAAAAAAAAAAAAAACAAAAAAAACTGTTTCGTAGAATTCCAGCAAGGGGTGGTGGCACAGGCATTTAATCCCAGCATTCTAGAGGAAGAGACAAGCAGATCTCTATAAATTCAAGCAAAGTCTGGACTTCAAAGAAAGTTCCAGGATAGGCCAGGGCTATTATACAGAGAAACCCTATCTTGAAAACCAATATAATAATAATAATAATTATTATTATTATTATAATACAGCAACAACTTTTAAACATTTGGTAGAATTCAACCAAGAAACTGTCTGATCACAGGTTTTTTTTCCAGGAGACTTAACTGTTGCTTTAATCTCATTAATTGTCATAGGTGTATTTCAGTTGTTGAGTCTTGGTTTTGGTAAGTCATATATGTTTATGAACTTAATCATTTCTTCTAGTATGGCTCCATCCCCACAGCTTGTCTGCTTCAGCCACCACTCCATGTAAGATGTACCCAATTCCCAGTCACATTTATACATCGTAACCAGTCTTTCCCTATCTTATTTTTCCAAAGCATCTATGTCCCAGATAGAAAGAACACCTGTATGGCAGCTACTACTAACCAAGGCCAGTATAATCATGATAGCATGCCTGATTCAGTCTTGGCTGCTTGTTCTCATAAAAGCTTATGTCTTATCTCTTTCTTTACTTCTATCTTTCATCATCTGGCTTAGAGGTGGCTTCCAATCTATCATCTTACCCACAAGTGTGGAAGTGTCTTTATAATATTTTAAACAGCTCAACTTAGTGGTTCAGACCTGAAATTTCATCATCTGAGATACTGAGGCAAGAGGATAAGAAAATATTCATGAGTTATAGGCCAACCTGAGCAACAGAGTGAGACCTTATCCAAAAAGTAAGCAAGCAAGCAAGAAAGAAAAAAAGAAAGAAAGAAAGAAAGAAAAGGAAGAATCAAACAAGCAACAACAAAAAAAAAACCTCACTCTGAATAGCATATATTCACATGTTTGAATAAATGTAAAAGAAGAATTTTCTACTTAGTGAAAATAGTGTGATTTTATTTACCCAAGTTAAATCTCAACTAACAAAGCTTAGAATTGTTAAATATAGTTTAAGATGTGTTACAATCATTTATGCCATTGAATATTTAGTTAATGATGCAAATGTGTTATATTGCCTTATGTTGAATTTGTTTAATTCTGCAAAGCTGTGTTACTTTGCTTGCCTAAAACGCCTGATTTGTTTAATAAAGAGTTGCATGGCCAATATAGGCAGGAGAAAGGATAGGTAAGGACATCAAGAACTATATTGAGTAGATGTGGAGAAAATGAATAATATTGTCTTGTTCCTGATTTCAGTGGAATCGCTGGGATTTTCTCTCCATTTAGTTTGATGTTGGCTATTGGCTTGTCGTATATTGCCTTAATTATGTTTAGGTATGTTCCTTGTATCCCTGCTCTCTCCAAGAGCTTTATCATGAAAGGATGTTGTATTTTGTCAAGTCTGGAATATAATGGAACAGACTATAATGAAAGATAATGCTAGGAAAAAGTATTATCCTTGTTATTGAAGGGAAAATATTCAATAATATAAAACCCACTTGTGAAAATGCTATGTATAAGCTATTGCAGTAAATATATTTAGTTCTGAAATTGTAGAAGTGTCAAGTTGGGTTTTTTATGCTTATCTTTAATACTTACCATTGTAATAGAGACCATAGATAATGCATATAAGCCTTCTAAATGTTGCTAATTGGTGTAGGAGGGTTCTTCTATATTTTGTGTTACTTTCATTGGTTAATAAAGAAAGCTGCCTAGATCTTTTGATGGGCAGGACTTTGATAGGTGGGGAAAAGAGAACGGTATGCTGGGAAGAAGACTGGGTCAGGGAGAGAGCTGCCATGAAGCCGACAAGGTCAGACATGTTGAATGATTCCCGGTAAGATCACCACCTCGTGGTGACACACAGCTCCCCCTTCCAGCTGCGGGGTCCTAGGACCT
>JAQHUG010000127.1:4270264-4285972 GCA_028555095.1 Dicrostonyx torquatus | reverse complement strand
GCTTCACGAATTTGCGTGTCATCCTTGCGCAGGGGCCATGCTAATCTTCTCTGTATCATTCCAATTTTTAGTATATGTGCTGCCAAAGAGAGCACTTAAATGACACTAAATGACTTGTTGAAGCAAGTCAGATGCCCAAAACTAAATAAGAAAATATAATCCAACTCTTAAGTAGTAGCAAACTCATTTAGCAAGGAGAATGAATAGAAAGAAATATCTTCCTGATTGCCAAGCTCTATCTTCAACCCATTCACTTTACAGAAAGTGTACTCACAAGGTCTTGTTTTCATCAAAAATAAGGTTTCAGAAGAAAAAATGGAAACAATAATTCCCAGGGTTTGACCATAATTCTGAACAATACTTCTAGAACAAAACTAAAAATAGAACAGGTCTCTCAAAGCTACTGAAGAAAATAGTCAGTGAATCAACAAGTTCAACATAACTCACACTTTGTTGTGAAGAAAGTATTGATTTTCTGTATTTCCAACCATGACCTTGCATTTGCAGTAACCATGGAAACAGCCTAAGCCATGGTAAAGCTAACATGGGGAATTCATATTAAAGTAGCTAGAGGAAACAGACAAGGAGGTTGTAAAAGAATAACTATTTATGCCCTTTAACCATCTAGTGTTTAATAATCTGAAGTCTTCCTAACGTCTTTGTCTGATTCCAAAGTTCTCAAACTTTACTACACATTAGAATTTTTTGAGAATGTTTTTGTCATAATAGTATCAAGAGTAATAAATCTAGTTCTGCTTTATTAGCATACAATTATAAAACATAATGGGTTTAATTATGATTTTTATACATGTATATAATATACTTGGTAAGATTTCTCCCTACTTCTCCCTTTCCATTTCCTGTATAGTTTCTATTCTACATTTGTGACTTTTTAAAATGCAATTTTGGAAAATAACAGAAAACGCATGATAATATTTATGTGTGGCTTATTTCACATAACATGAAGACTTACAGTCCCATTTAACTGCAAACAATGTGATTTTGCTCCTATTTATTGTTGAATAAAATTGTATTGTGATTTTCATTATCCACTCAACTGTTGATAGATATCTCAGTTGACCCTACAGTTTGGCTACCATGATTATTGCTACACCGTAAATAATGTGCAGGTATCTCAACTGTATGCTTATGCCTATTCCTACTGATAGGTGCCCAGGACTGGTGAAACTAAATGATATAGTAGTTCTAGCTTGAATTATTTTAAAGAACCTCCATGGTCATTTCCATATTAGCTGAACAAACTTACAGGTTCTGTGGAACTTTTTAAATGCCAATGCCTAAATACATAAATACAATCTCCTCCATCCATATAATGTTACTTATATAATTTCAAGGCTGACCACTTGACATTAGATAACCAACTAAGGGAGATACATATATTCCAGCCTGGCTATATTCTACCCTGCTATAAGCCAAAGCAGCTTCTTTATTAACCAATGGTAATAAAACAATGATAGTATACAGAGGGGTGGTGTAGGAGGGTCCTTATGTATTTCTGTTGCTTTCATTGGTTAAATAGAGAAACTGCCTCAGCCTTTTGATAGGGCAGCCGCTAGGTGGGTGGAGTAGACAGAAAGGAAGGCTGGGAGAAAGAAGGCACTGGGGAAGACACCATTTTTCTCCACCCCAAGATGGAGTTTGATTAGAATCTTCCCAGTAAGTCTCGACCACATGGTGATACACAGATTACTAGATATGGGTTAAACTAATATGTATAAGAGGTTAAAACTAATGGGCCAGGCAGTAATTTAATTAATACAATTTCCGTGTGGTTATTTCAAATGTAATCTAGCCCTGCAGCTGGGAGCAGGGTGGGATGGAACAAAGGGCCCACGCTCCTCTCAGGTGCTGGGAACACAGCCCACACCTCTTAATACAGAGGGGAATCCCACATCAACTTTTTTATGTGTAATATGCTGGTTCTGTGAATTAAACTAAGAAAAACAAATCTTTAAATGCCCAAAACCTCATCTAAAGGGACACCTGATTCAATATGTGTGAGATAGACCCAGTAAGATTTATTTTGAAGATTTATTTTTATTTTAGAGGTAGGATGTTTTGCATGAGTGAGTTTCTTTGCACCATTTCCATGCCTGGTGTCCATGGATACCACTACAGATCAAGAACCACCATGTAAATCCTGGGAATGGGGAAAATGTCCTCTACAAGAGCAAGTGCTCTTTTCTACTGAGCTATCTCTCAAGCCAAAATCGTCAGCATTGTTTAATGCTTTCTCCATGTTAATGTGCAGCCAAAACTGACAATGTTGCTCTGACTAAATATTTATCTACTCATTTCTAGTATTTTTCCATACTACCCAAAGGAAATTACAAAACTGTCTTAACTAACTGTATAAATGGTATTATAAAGCTAAGTTATTTTGAAATCAACAAGCCAATGGAGGCAGTACCCATTTCTAAGATAATTTGAGTAACTATAGGATCTTCGGTTCTAGCTTTAACACAGACACAAATATCACTGTGTGAGATTGGACTACTCGCTGCCCTTCTGGGGATACATTTACCTCATCTGCAAAAGAGTATTTGACTCACTGATATAGAATGTTTTTCAATGTTATTGAATCACATTCCTCTTCTATAATTCTGTAGTTTCTAAACTACAGGAATATTAAACATTGCTATGATCTCTCTTTCTCTCTCCTCCCTCTCTCTCTTCCCCCTACTCACAAGTTAAATTAAAACCTCAGGAATGGGATGTGAATTCAAAATGCGCTCAAGTGATTCTATATTCAGCCCTGGGTGTTAACATTTAAAATAGAAATCAGTAAATTATATAGGCTAATTAAAATTTCTTTACCTTTTTTCATCTTTTGAAATTTTCCATTCTGATCACATTCTTGTGTCATGGTATAGCTTTGGCTTTCCCTCTTCTCCCTTAAACCTACTTTATGTTTCTTTCCAATGGAGATTTCATTTGAAAAATTGACAAAGTGATCAAAAGCAATATTAATTGTGAAATGGAACTCATAAAGCCTACTGCTGAGGGATGCCAGCAAAACTTCAATGCATATGTTTTATTTTAATTTTGCAGCTGTGAGGATGTATGTTTGCAGTAAGTGAATATTCATCATAATTCTTCACAAATCTAATAGCTATAAGGAGAGAAGGGATATGAGGGAAGGAGTGGGAGGAGAGGGAAAATGAATGAAAATATACAGGAAAACAGGCTAAAGTCACCTAGATGTAGAGGCAAACTTTTCTTACATAAGGCTATTGAAAACATGGTAGTCATCTAAACAAAGAAGTAGATAAATGACCAGTGTCTGACAAGCAAAGAAAACAGACACTTTTGAAGATGCATTAATTTAACCACAACACTTCCTAATATCTTTTTCATTCTTTCATTGTCCACCTTGATTGAGGTGTCAGTTCTGAGAGTTCATCCCCCAGATTCCTACACACAGCTCTGATGCCCAAACAATAGTCACTATCCTCATTTACCCATGTAAACTTAAATTAAATTTAGACATTTAGGTCTTCTGTTATATAATATTTTATGTCCATAACCACATATTGGACATTTCCATCATCACAAAAAAGTACTAGTGGATAGGGATTCCCAAGAACTTAGCAGTGTAAAAGCCAAATATCTTTGCTATCCAGAAGTAATTAAGTGTTTGTTTGCAATCTTACAAAACATTGAGATTAGTTTTCTGTGATTTCATTTTCTCATCCTAAAAAGTGGATGCAAAACTAATCACTGGCTTTAAAGGCTAAGTGATAGATTGATGTTTGTTCCTTAGGATGCATGATTCTGACTCTGAATCCCTGCACATGGGCAGAAACTGTTACAACTCACAATCTGGAGGAAGCATGGACAAACAAGATGGGTCTGCAAGTGATTCTCAAATAATATAGCCCCTGCCTCACTTGCTTGAAACTGCCCTGTATTACTTACCTAAAATACATATTTCTGTGTCCAGTGTTCAGCACTACTGGATTAGAAAATTTGGCATGGAACTCATGACAGGATATTTGATAAGTTCAATGATGATACCTATGCATTCTATCTGGAAAATGTATTTTCTAACCCTTCCCAGTATTTTTTTAATTTCTGGTTACACTTCAATTTGACTAATTGAATTTATCACTCCTTTAAAAATTTGTTATTTTACAAGCCTGTTTTGGAAATAATCAGTTTCTCTAACAGTAGGATTGTAAACATGATACTGCAGGGACAGTTACATTGTAATGTATTCATGCTCACTTTTCAACAACTGGGCAGTACCACAGAGTTTCATTAAAGTTATTTAGTATGTCTTGCATAGATTGCTCATTTGAGGCTAGCCAAATGATTACCTAAGAAATATTTTGCACAGTTTCTGAAAGAAGCTATTGCAATTGAAAACAGCAGGGAAACACAGCCATTAAAAGAAAGAGAATGCCTATGTTTTTACAACAAAATAATTAGAAGCCATTACTGATGCTGTTTAGATTTCAGTGTCTCATCTATCTTCCTTTCAATTAGAAACATTGTGCCCAAATACGAAAGTCTGGTTAAACAGGAGTGTATTTCTACTACATGCCTTAATAAAGTGTGGCTCCCATCAGTAATATATAGTCTGTGAGGTTTTTCCCAAAGTAACTCTTTTGTGAGATGATAATGCATTTTTAGGTAAAGAAATGGGCAGCAATTTCACCAATTTATAACATTTATCCACTGTGAAAGGATCTCAGAGATAAAATTTTTAAAGCTAAATCGAAATTTTATCCAATATCTGAATCTCTTGCACAACTTACACTGAGTAATTGTCCACTCTCTAATCACTTCTAAAAATGAGATCATTTCTCCCAAAGAGACTTTTCCACTTTGAAATAGTCCTAAAGCATTCTAGCTCTGTCTGTTAGTATTATTTCTGCCTTCTTGGATGACAAAAGAGTAAACCTAATGCCTCTTTTCGTGACAACTTTTCCCATGATGGAAAATTACTAGGTTGTTTCTCTTGTCATCTCCATAGTAGGTTTAGAGACATTTTCTTTTAATTAACATATTCTGGCTTTCATCTAATGGTGATGAAAGTAGAACAAGTTATTATAGATTTCTTCTACTTCAAAACACTTTCACATATTAAACTTCTTAATTTAGATAGTTAAGATTTGACAATTAATAGTTGCTAATTTGAAGAGACTTAACCTAACCAACCACAGATTTTCTTGACTACTTCAGATTCTTAAGTAAATATGCATATCCATTTCACCTAAATTCTATCGGTCTATACTTAGTGTTCCTGGTGGAACTTTAAACTTTACTCAGAAATTCAGTAAAACAGATACCACTCAGCTTACAAGAACTGGGTCATATCCCCACATACCCATTTTAAGTTGAAAATACCACAAGTTGAAAAAGATGAAAATGTATATTCATTTTCTCAGTGAAGAATCAAAACATCACAAAGCACTTCACCAAAAGTGTAGGTGTGTGTCCGTTTGTGTGAGTGTGTGTGACAAGTTTTCTTTAGTATTTTTAATTTAAGTGACCCACCTAACCTATTAAACATCTTATCATAGTGTAATTAGTCAAGTACACATTAGCTTTAAAAACAGGTAGAATCCAAGTGAAATTTTTATGGTATGGGTATAGTTTTTACATTATCATAAAGCTAAGTATACTAAGTTGAACCATTAAAAGACAGTCATCTGTACTTATTAAATAACAATCTACTACATGTAGGGATTCAACTCTGTATTTTAAATCTAATGAATAAAATGGACATATACCTATATAAGTCAAACCTTAATAATTTTCTCTTTAATGTATTAGCTTCCTTGGGAGAATGAGTGATTCAATTACAAGATACAGTACTAGACTAGTCAGACAGGCAAAATCCAGTTTTATCAGAGCAGCTTCACCTGGTAAATCTATCAGATGCCTCATTTACCTGAGTCAGCTTTTTATATTTTTTTTGTCCACTGTAAGGATTTGTTGCAGTTCAGTGTATTGAGATGCTACTTGCCAGATGCTTTCTTTTGAGGAGAGAATGCACAGAGTACTAAATACAGATGCCCCTCGTCTATTGTATTGCCTTGCTGTTATGCAGTGCTCCCGAAACATTCTGTCCTTAAGTATTTCCAAACTGTTCTAAACTCTTATACTATCTGTGATGTAAGGAAATTGCAAAAGCAACAGGATAGGCACTCAATTATTTAGAATTTATTACAATGACTTGTATCATTATATTCCATACCACCATTTCCGGATGTTTTGCTTTCTAATATTCAAAGAAAAATTTTATGTTCAGTGTAAAAGCTGCTTTCTACTTTTATACTAGCTAAAGCTAATGATTATATTGTCCTTTTTAAAGCCTTAACCTTTTATTGTTACAATAATAAGCTCTTGTGAGTTCCCAAGGTCTTTGCCAAAATGATCAAGCAACTCAACTCATTGAAACTTGTTTCCTACTTGACATTTTACCTCTTACTATTTTTAAAGTAGCTGATGAATATCAGAAGGAAAATGAAGACCTTTTTAGTTAATAGTTTGATTCCCTTCTCTGTCAGTTCTCTTTGCCCTGAAACATACTTTGTACCGTTGAGTTAGTTGTTTTTCCTATGTCTCAAAAAGTGGTAGATCTGGACCTTCCTTGCCATCATATTTCAGTTTAATCATATTAATAGCTTTAATATTCTGAAATGTGTTTAATTTAGTCATATTTGTTTGTACAGATTAAATTTTTCCAAAGTCCTTCCTTTATTATTAGCCTTTAAAACAAAAAAGAAGTCTTGAATTAAATATTTTAGCTTGCCCTAACGTTCCCTAATGGTTATACTTGGGATCCTTTCCAGCACGTTTGACTTTTGTTGCTGTTGTTGTTTTTTTAAAAAATTCTTCTCATTTCTTACCACAAAAAGAACTAGCCTTTTTATATTCTTATAGAAGTACCATAAAATATAACCTGCAGTGAGCTTTATGTTTATCATATTCCAAGTGATGAGTCTGTATTTCAACCAGGGTCTCACAGGCTTACTGTAGAGCAGCTCTGTATACTAAAGGATATTGATCAGTATCCTTGGCATTGATCAACTATTTTCCAGTAAGACTCACCCTTCTCCAAGTTGTGACCAAGAAAAATGTCTTCAGACATTGCCAGGTGACCCCAGAATGGACAGAATTGCTACTTAAAACCCACAGCTTACATTATCACTTTTAACCCTTGCTATATCCTGGGAAACAAATATTCTATTCCAGATATACAGCTGAAAAATGTCATGATTGTTCATTTGTGTTTTAATAAATAAGACTTGCCTGAAGATCAGAGAATAAAACAGCCACACTAATTCGTCATACAGACCAGGCAGTGGAGGCACACACACTATCCCAGTAGCCACAGTAGTTTGTCACAGAAACTGGGTGGTAGTGGTGCATGCCTTTAATACCAGAACTAGAAAGGAATATAAAACAGGTTTCTGTCTCAGTCTCATTTTGAAGATTCCTCTAAACAGGATTGCCTCCTTTTCAGACTGAGTTAGAGGTAAAAGCCAATGACTGGCTGTTTGACTACTCCGACCTTCAGGTTGAATCCCAATGTCTGACTCTAGGTTTGTATTTATTGTGCTACAGGAAAACAACAGATAAATGAGAATAAGTAGTTAATCACAACTAGCAAATAAAGAAACCAAAATTTATAACCCTGTTTTGAATTTAAAGCTTTTTTACTGTTACTGTAGTATCATTTCAACAGTAATATATTTAGGGCCCTTATTTCACTTATAGATTTTATCATATCTCACTTGCATTATATTATAGACAGAACAAATAGCCATAAAAAGATCCTAGGTACCCGCATGTCCTAGAGGTAGATATCTTAGAAAGAGCATCAAAACACCACCAAATCAAATCTGAATCCAAACCTAGCTCATATAAATGAAAAACAGGAAATAAATGACTTATACAGACACACGAAATGCATATATTATTAGCTACAGTGTCAAGTGCTTTCAGAATAAAAGGAAAGCAGAATTTATAAAAATTTTCCTCTTTTCCTTTCTTAGTCCATCTTTTAACCATATCATTCCAACCCACATTGTAAAAACAACACTCAAACAACAAAAATTAGGCACAGTCTCAGCTCGCTCTCTCTGGTTGCTGCAGTCAACCTTCTGAGTCAACAAGACCAAGCTCCAACAGAATGAGGGTTAAAGGATTTAAAAACTGTCAAAAGAACAAAAATATACATATGGAGTACAAACTACTGAAGGTCATCTACTGAGTGGTTTTGAAATTAAAAGGGCTTTTAAAAAATACTAATACTTTCCAATGTTTTGATTCTTTGAAAAATTTGTGCTTAAATATGAGCAGATGCTTATGTAATAAGATTTTCCAAGTATAATATGTGCAATTGAATACAGAATAAAGTTCATTCAAATATTGGGGGTTGAAAACATTGCACAAGTTTTCATTATCACTTGATGGCTAAAACAAAGTATTATAAATGGCCTGTTAATTGATTAAATTTTGTCTGTTTTCCTTACCTGGTTTGTATGTGTAGGAACATTACATTCAGTAATTGAATGCTGTGTCTTAAATAGACACATTTCCCTATTGTACCCAGAAAATCAGGACAAATACACAGAGTGAAAGAGATAGCTTGATTTCAGTCTTTAAAGGCTTCTGTTGATTACTTTATGTGTGCATAAAAGATTCAGGGATTTTTAAGGAGAAAGCCTTGTAAGAATTTACTTAATAATAATTCTAAACTCAATATTGGAAACAAACATGGTCAATGCATATTTGACATAAAAACAATATAACTCCCCAATTAATGCATTTTCTTTTCTATTTTCAACTGTAAAGTGTCATGGAGATACTGGCTTGAGCTATGTTTAGAATCCAATGAATTAATCATGTTTCTGATCAATATACATCTCTTATGGTGTGTCAAGATGAAGTATCTTCCCAGAAGGTTCTTGTGTTCAAGGCTTGATCCCCAACTGGTATCACTATTGATCATCGATTGATCATGATGGTAGGAACTTCATCAATGGGTTAGTTAATCCATAGACAAATTCACACCAAATGGGTTATTGGGAGGTGGGGCCCGACTGAAGGAAGTATGATGTGGGGTGCCCCTCTGTGTTCTATGAATGTTTTATTACCATTGGTTAATAAAGAAGCTGTTTTGGACTATTGCAGGGCAGAATATCACAAGGCAGGAAATCCAATCAGAGATAGAGGAGGAAAGAAGGTAGAGTCAGGGAGATGCCATGTAGCTGTCAAAGGAGAAAGACGCTGGAACCTTACTGGTATGCCACAGCCTCATGGCAAAATATAGACTAAAAGAAATGGGTTAAGATGCAAGAGGTATCTAAAAATATGTTTGAGCCATTGGCCAAGCAGTATTATAATTAATATAGTTTTTGTGTGATTATGTGCATTTGGGTGGCTGAGAAACGATTGTGCAGTCTCTGTTTACAGAAGTGTGCCACTAGGGTATTCTTTTTAAAAATGTATCTTGGTTCTAGACCCTTTTTTTGTTACTTTCCTGCTTCCTGACTGTTACAAAGCAAGCATTTCTGCTCTACTGTATACTTTCTGCTATGATGTGTTTCACCACGGGCTATGCAATAGGTCCAGCTACCTATGAACTGAAAGCTCTGAAATCATGAGCCAAAGTTAGTCTTGGTTTCTTTGAGTTGATTTGTTCACGCACTTTGTCACAGCAATGCAAATTACACGTGTTGTTTAGATAAAAGTTCTGCAATGATTCATATGTTAAAGGCTTCATCTTCACAGTGGTAATACTGGAGTTGACCACAGGCTTATGATGTGTTTTCTTAAAGGATGTTAGCATTGTTACAAGTATGGCATGAGGTGGGACGTTAGGTTGGTTCCATGGAAGTTGAAAGACAAATATGCCATACAGACAGAGCTTGAGTGTGGAGTTTATTGAGATAAAGAGAATGGGAGAGAAAAGAGGGAATGGGAGAGAGAGACACAGAGAGATACAAAGAGATGAGGAGAGAAAGAAGAAAAGAGAGACAGATAGGGACAGAAAGCTGCCTCCTCAGGGAAATGGTAGAAATGAAGAGAGCAAGTGTGGGTGGAGTTTGCACACTGGCATGATAAAGGGTGCAGTGCACTGTGCCAGGTTCCCAAGGGGCAGGGCAAAGGTGCACCTCAATGCTAACAAGCACTCTGCAAGCCTTGCTTCTTTCAGCTCCATGGCTCATGATGTAAGATGCTTCACTCTACCATGTATTCTGGCTGTCATTTGCTGTCTTGCCAGGGGCTCAAAGTCCTAGACAAAAAACCTCAAATACCAGGAACTAAACTATCATTTTTCACTATAAGTTAACTGTCTCTAGTAATTATTGTAGTAAAACAAAACTGATTACCATACTAACTACTTCTGAAATATTGCTATGACTTTATTACAGTACTGCAAAGTGATGCAACATAGAAGAAAGTGAGTTATTTTAAAATGTAATTCTTGTACCAACTCTTATGAATATGTAAAACTATTTCAATGCCACTGATGTGACAATCCTGTTTATTGTTCAGCTATTGCCAAATTTTACATTTTTTGGACTATAAGGAAATTAGACAGATAATTCAATAAAATCAGACATGGGCTATTTCCAGGTACACAAAGTGGTATATCTCTATATTTGAGTCAGATTCTTCACAATTGAGACCATTGTGGCCAAACAGCTTTAATAGGAAATGTTTCAAGCAACTACTGAAAGGAAAATGATGAAACCAAACAGAAAAGGAAAGGAGACAGTGGAAACTACTTAGTAGGTGCATGACTACGTAAGGGTAATTTGCTTTCAATCCACTGGAAAAAAATCTGGGAGACAATAGTGGGAAAACCTCAGAACTATTCCACCTCAGGGCCTTGGAAGCATTTAGTGTCTGACTCCTGTCATTTGTGGATGGTTTTTCTATATAGTGCAAGTCCCCAGCAGGTGCCTGCCCTATGTATAACTTTAGCAAACTCCTATGGTTGGAAACTGAGCTCTGGGAACAAAAGTGCTTGCAGGAAGATAACCTTGACACAGGAGTGAAATACTGAAAGTATCTGTGCTGACACTGTTATTCTCTCCAATGTCAGAAGCTACCTCAATAAAAATTTCAGATGCTAGCACACAATTTTAGTCCATAAACATGAGATCTAACTTCCCGCCTCCCCACCCCTCAACCCACAAAAAGAGATGTCTATCAAAGTACAGGAAGCATCCAAGACACCAAATGGCATGATGTAACTAGCTACTTCTTGATCCTGTTGCCCCGATGAAAGACTGTCTCTTTAACTGAGGAGCATCAATAAATCCTCCCTCCATTTAAAACAAACAAACAAAAAAGCCCAGGCTTTTGCCAAGTCACTAGGTTGCTCTCCACAAACTGACAGCAAGGTCCCATTGCTGAAGCAGCACCTACACAATGCACTGAACATGAAGAAGTCCAGCTGGCACCTGCCTAGCACCTTTATCACTATGTACTAGTGTTAAGGGACTCCAGAATGTGTGAACAAGTGGGTCTCTGATTCATGTGCCTTGGGCTATTTTCCTTCCACTGTTTTTTCTTGTCCAACTTTGATGGGATGGTTTTTGGTTTATCTTAAATTTTATTTTGTCAGGTTTGGCTCTTATCTCTTAGAAGCCTGTTCTTTTCTGCGAGACAGAAAGGGAGTGGATCAGGACAGGAGGAGAGGTGGTGAGGAGCTGAGAGGAGAGAAAGGTGGGGAAACCATAACCAGGAGATATTATGTGAGAGAATAGTCTATTTTCATTAAAAGAACAAGAAGATGTTTTGATTTTTTCCAGTCATGACCACAAGTAAGACTCTGTGAACAGTAACACAAATTCCCAGGGGAAGAGGGAAGCCCGGCCCTCCTTGGTGTCTCTCAGAACACTTGTAGAACCAAACTTTGATTTTGTAAAAAAGCTTTGACTCAGGGGCTCCTGGAAGCCAGATTGGCTTCAGACAATGATGGTTGGTGAGACACCCTAGACTCTCCTAGGGGAGAAAGTCACTTGCCACACCTGTGGTGCATCAATGATTTGCCTTTAAAACAACAAAACAAAGCAAAATGCCAATATTCTGCCTGTGTTCCTCAAAGCTGCTCACCAAAGAAAATGTGAGGAACTCTTGGGCAGAGTCTCCAGCTGTGCCTGTGCCTGTTGTCTGCCAACTCTGTCTAAAGATAAGCACTCCCTGGTTCCTGATGCCTGGGGTGCTTCATTTGCACATGCACTTTGTAACTGAGAGTGGTCCTTGGAGAGGAGTCAGAGCAATCATTTTAATTAGCAGTAACTTCAAGTCTGTTCTTCCCCAATCCCTAGTAACGCACTTGAACCAAGAGCAAAGTGTGTAAAATTTTGCTCCAAAGGCTCCTCAACTGGCAGCTGATCAAAAAGTGCATAGGCAATAATATCAGATAACTGTCTCATACTCAAGCAGATTTTTCAGCTGTTAATTACTCCCTACTAGGAGGCGAAGGAGGTCCAGTAGCCAATAGAATTATTTCAAGTTCTTATCAACAGTACTGTGTGGTCTACCCTGAAGCCACAGTCTTCAGAAAAAGAAAAAAATCCATACAATTTAAGAAACAAACTTTTTTTTAAAAAAGTAATTTACAGTGAAGAACTCAGCTCTCGAAACTAGCCATAATCCTCCTTACTTCAGAATTGAAGATATCCTTAAATATGTAGCTTTTTAAAAATTGAACAGAAGCAGCATAAGCATCGAAAGCATGAAGCCCAAGCAAGCAAGATAAAGTGGTAAAGGCACATTCATTCCCATCTGTATACCTTTGGATCAGATTTTCATTTTAGATGAAGCTATCTCCATTTTGATCTAATTATTTTGCCCCCTCGAGGTGGTGGCTTTCTAGTTTGCTTTCCTTTCATTTTCTTTGGACAGGTCTTAAACGAATCCACTATAAGAAAATGCCCTGTGGAGAACAGGTACTTTCTTGAACAGGGTATAGGACTGAAATGCCTATACCCTGACTGGTACAGGACCAACAGAAGAACTGATGGTGAAAAGCAAAACAGCAATAATTGAGCCCTTCCCTGCAGAATATAGGTTTCAAATGAGCTTTTCATCATTATTCTTTTGTTTCCCAGAAACACATTGTCGGCTGCTATTTTCTCAGTAACTAGTATTATTTTAGAGATGCTCTTTATACTTGCAAGTCAGATGGCACATTTTAAATCTTCTCCTCTTGTAAAATGCCATGATCTAGAACATTATATAAATTTGAGGCATGTACAATACTATGCACAATTGGATTGAATAAAAATAGATCTGAGCATTATATAGTTAATGTCTACACAATTCCAAAACAACCCATGAAATATGGAACACTCAGACAGTTAAGCAAGTTGTCCCAGCTCTATTAAACCAAGAATGTAGCATACAGATAAATCATTTAAATACTTCATCACACTGTTTTTTCATTTGCTCCAGTGACATTGCTTCTTGATAGTAACTCCCTGAAAACCCTCTGATTCTTGCAAAATGTTGCATGTACTTGTGAGTTACCATCGTCTCTTTAAATTTTTTTTTCCTACAGCTACATGTCGATTAGCATAGACCTTAGCTATTTAGCAGCTACAGAGAAATTGGAAACAATATTTGCAGGAAAACTTGGCAACTATTACAAAATGATATAAGCCAAGCAAAACCCTGTTGACCCTGAATTTTCTG
This sequence comes from Dicrostonyx torquatus, assembly GCA_028555095.1. Classification (NCBI taxonomy): domain Eukaryota; kingdom Metazoa; phylum Chordata; class Mammalia; order Rodentia; family Cricetidae; genus Dicrostonyx; species Dicrostonyx torquatus. The sequence goes on along the minus strand of JAQHUG010000127.1, from coordinate 4,272,280 downwards.
GAAGTACAAAATCTGTCTTGTTTTCAGAAAATAATTTAGAAAAGTCTTTTGAACCATTTAATGAGATATAACTGCACAGACACTACATTCTGTACTCTTGAGAAGCTTGGGTGATTTTTCTTTTTCTTGTCCACTCCAGTTTTCTTTAAGTGTGTCAAGCCTGCATGGATTTCTTTGGCATCTCAGCGCGTAGCTTTTCCAAGACAGCGATCTGATGGCACTGCTGTGAAATGTGATTAGGGAATTTGCGAGGGAAAGAAGTTGGCTGAAGGTCTTGACCAATTAGATGAAAACTAAAGGCTACTGAGCTACTCAAATAAAGGATAAATGTCCAAACTTTTAAAAAGACATTTAGAATGTAATTTCATTGTGAATTTTCAGTAAATTAAAAAATGGCAGAAGTAGCAAGTCAATGCAGATACCTTGATATTAAAAGATTAGAGAATAGGCTAAGGTTAGAGTAGGATTATGGGGAAAAGTATGCCATCTTCAGTGTTTAAGAGATGCTTATGCCAAAGGATGTTCTATTACCCACTAGTTCTAGTAGCATTACATACCTAAAACTGATAGAAGAGATTTTTTCATATTTTCATACTTAACTACAAATATTAACAGAATATCCATCTCCTAAGACCAGCATGTTCTTCAACCTAATGAGGGGAGATTAGATCCTTTGCATGTTTTTCTAATGGGCTGTTATAAAACACTAATTTCTCTAAATTAAAGTTATATTGTAAATATGTCCTGTGAGTGTATAAATGTATAACAACAATTTAATTGTATTGAAGGGCAAAATTCAGAATAAACAACTATCCACAGAACTGAATCCTTTTCTTGTGTGTTACTTTAATTACAGTCATTTTAACAGTGTCACCAATTGCCTGCCCTATTATTCTTAGAGGCATTATAATTGCATATAACTAATTGAAACAAAGATGTGACCATGCAGGTCTAGAAATATTCAACTAATTCTACTGAGCCCAGAATAAAAAACACTATTTATTATTGCACTCCATAACGAAAGGTTAAAATATAAGGGTACATTTCAGCATTGAAAAGGAAATTCCTTCACCCAAAAAAGACCATAAGCAATGAAATAATAGCCAAAATTTTAATAAAATCTCCCATCACAAAGTGGAAATGTGATAATATTCAGTAACTGGGCACAAGTCACACACAGGAACTTATGACAAATTCATTCTTACATCAGGGTTTTTAATCCCTGCAAATGGCTATATCCCTGTATATTTACCAAATGTTTTATAAAGTTGGAATATGTTGTGTCTCAGTCAGAAATGCATAATGTACATGAACACATGTAGGCTGTAATGTCTAAAGAAATTACAGCAGTCAGATGTGCCTATAGAAAATAGGGAAACCACATTCCACACTCATTCTGTAAAAGAAACTCTTCAGCAGCTGTGAATCAGTAACTACCAATTAGTTCTGTGTTTAATTCCATAAAGACTAAAGCCAACATTCTCTAGAATTTTGTCATGAAAGCATGATGGATTTTGTGAAAGACTTTTTCTGCATCTATCGAAATGACTGTGAGATTTTTGTCTTTAAGTCTATGGTTTATTACATTTATTGACTTGCATATGTTGAACCATCTCTGTATTTCAGAGATAAAGCCAACTTTGTCATAGTGGAAAATCGTTTTGATGTGTGCGTTTATTCGGCTTGCTATTATATTATTGAACATTTTGAATCAATGTTCATCAAGGATATTGGCATGCAGTTTTCTTTTTTGTTGTTGTGTACCTAGTTTGGGTATTAGGGTGATACTGGCTTCATAGAAGGGGGTTAGTAGTGTTCCTTCTGTCTCTACTTCTTTTACAAAACAGAGTAAGAAGGAATGGCTGTAGTTCATCTTTGAAAATTTAATAGAATTCTCCTGTGAATCCATCTAGCCCTGAACTTTTAATTTTTTTTTTCTTTTAATTTATTCATTTATTTTTGTTAAAAGCAAAGTTTACATTTACTCCCCTTGTTCCCGGCCCTCCCGCTCCCCCA
>JAQHUG010000127.1:4240598-4256236 GCA_028555095.1 Dicrostonyx torquatus | reverse complement strand
CAGGGTATCCTGCCCCATCTTAAGGAAGCAGGGGGAGGGCGGTGGGGTAGTGGGGGAGCGGGAGGGCCGGGAACAAGGCGAGTAAATGTAAATTTTTCTTTTAACAATAAAAAAATGTCATTCACTATAAAAAAATAAAAGTGTCATAATAGCTACTAAAAAATTGCAATACATCTTTGCATTGTTAAGAAAATGTTCCAGAGCATAAACAAATGTAACACACCTTAAAATACTATTCTACAACATGCAACGTCATAAGTAGAGTAGAGCATGAAGTCCGCATGGAAAATCGAACAATAAGGTGCCTACAGATATTAGCCCAGTGACATTTTTAAAAAATAGGAAGGAGAGTTAGGAAATTTTAACCATATAGGAATAATTTTTACAAAAGTAACATTTAATAATTGATGAAACAAACTTAATTGAAGCACTTTCGGATGTGTACTATATTGAAGATCATTTAACACCATCACTATGTATAATTTTATGCTTTATGTAGCAAAAATTGATTCAATCTTATAATATTTCCAGTCATAAATATCATACCTAAAGAAAACATACATGTCTCTCAGTTGCGAAGACAAGGGATATTTCAATAATAGAACAAAGTAGCATGTTCACAGTATTCAAGAATGATTTCATAGAGGTACCGATTCCATATGAGTTCAACTTTAAATGCAACAGATCAATTTCAATTTGAATTCAGTTACCAACACCTAAGTATATGGAATGTTCTTTAAAAAGGACTGGAGAGATGGTTCAATAAGTAAAGTACTTGCTGCATAAGATGTCCGACACCAGTGCAGAAGTTAGAGGAAGTGGTGAAGATCTGTAACCCAGTGCTGGGGAGAGAAGAAGACCCCCGAGACTCTCTGGCCAGCCAGTTTAGCTGAACAGTGAGCTCCAGGTTCAGTGAGTGACACTGGCTCAAAAAATGTTGAGAGCAATTGAGAAAGATAATTCTAGACTCTACACAAGCATACACATACACATAAATATATTACCATAATACACATAATACATGTACGTGTTTACATCTAGACTCATTCAGAAACATTCCTAGTAATATTTTCAAGGATGCTCGAGTAAAGAAGAATCTGAGTACTAATCTATAGGAGAGTAAATAAACCAATTTGAGTGTACTTTTACTGTATACCAGCTAAATAATATAAAAGGACCAATTTACTGCAATGCATAATGACACTGATATAAAAAGCTACTGCAGTTAAAAGACATTGAAGAATTCTTAGAAGGAAGAATCACCATTCATAGTTTTAAACACATTGAATGTTTATGATGATAGCAATTGTAGACAAACATTAAATTGAGTGAAAGAAACCAAAAACAAGAGCATACCTTCTATTAAAGTTCAAGAATAGGTGGCAGGTGAGACAGACACATCAGCAGTTAAGAGCATGTCCTACTCTTGTAGAGAACTAGAGCTCAAATTTGAGCACCCATGCTGGTGGCTTGCAACTACTGTCACTCTAACTCCAGGTAATAAGATTCCTCTGGCCTCAAAGGCACCCACATAAATATACACAATTTAAAATAATTGAAATCTTTAAAGTTCAAGAGTAAGGATAACCTGGCTAAATACATTGCCAATTGGAAGACTATTAAATTGACCAATGTGAAAACTTAATACAGATTATTGGAGCTGATAGAAACAATTTGAATATGTGAAGCTCATAAAAAGAAATTTTACTTTCTATTCAACCCTTATAAATATCTAAGAATAGCATTTATATAATACACTAAATTGTATGGGAAGGCAGTGCTACTATTTTGTCCATGGCTAGTCTAAGAACAATTTGTAGAAGGTACTTTGTTTGTGGATAACATTCCATTTATGCATTTAATAAAATCAAGTTCAACCTCATTAAAAATGTACATGAGATCAATGTTGTAAAGACACAAAGTACATTCAGACTTCTATATAATCGCCCTTTGCAAGTGGCTTTGCAACATTTACTAAGTCTGCTTAGTGTCATTCAAACTCAGCTTTGTGTGAAAAAACTTCATAACAAGGATAATAGGAAAATGTCTAGAAATCCATAATAAACAAATAGTCACGCAAAAATAATCTTCATTCCAGAAAGAATCCATGCACCATAAATTTTGGCACGGAAAGTACAAATCCATTGATTTTTAGTATGTTCACTACGTTATTCACGTACCACCATTACGTTATGTCAGTACATTCTATCATCTCAATGTAAGAACTCCTATGCTTGTTAGTGTTCTCTTTCCAGTTCCTTCCAAGAACACAGCACATTCACCTTCTCCATTTCTGGTGATACTCTTGTACTGTTTCAACTAGAGGTTGAAAGTTCAGGGGCAAGAAGGCACATCCTAAAGAGAGATTTACTGCTATGGTTTAAATATGATCTGTCTTCTCTAAAACTCATATTGAGGTTCAGTTCCTCTGTGTGGAGTATTGGAGGGTGGAGCCTAGTGGGAGGTGTTTGGGTCATGGGGGAAGAACCCTTGTTAATGGACTAATGTTTTCCTTTGGAAATAGGGTAGCTACTGTGGAAACTCTGTATTGGTGAACTGGAATGAAGTTTCTGGTTATTGTATCAGTTAGTGAGAGGAGTACTGAACTCTTGGTTTTTATCCTTTTCTCTTTTCTCTTTCATCAGTTCCTGCTGCCTCATTAATTTTGCAGTTCTTTTATTCAGTGAAACATCTAGAATTGTTGTACCTTCTTAGTGACATTTTAATCGTGTAATGTTCCTGCTATGGTTTGTGCATATAGTTTGAATCCATATTACTAAAGGGTCATGTATTGGAGCTTTAGCACTCAGGGTGGTAGTTTTGAGCAGTCAGGTGGACCTTAGAGAGACAAGATCTAGCAGGATGTCCTTGGGAAATGAGGACTCTGCCTTCAAGGAGAGATTAAGGTCATTTTTTAAAAGCTAAATTAAATTTGTTCTGTGACAGTTTCATGTATTGTAGAATGCCTTCATTCTGAGGAGTCTCAGCCAAATCTTTATCTCCTTTTCAACTCTGTCAACCCTTTTACACACTCATGCTTTGTTTTGTTTTGTAGCCCACTGAGTTTCACCAGGGTCATCTGTGTTTCCACGAGTTGAAACTATTTGATAGAGCCTAGCGAGCCTACACATCTGTATACTCAGCTGATTGTAATGACTCCCTCTTCCTCAGAACCCATTAGTAGCTAATAGTTCAGCAGGGAGAGATAGCGACCTAAGAATCACTAGCATTTTGAAGCTTTTCTCCCAGTCTTTTGTATCACACATTCTTTTTGTCCCCTCTTCCTTGATGTTACCTAAACTTCAGAAGGGAAGATGTACTATTTAGGACTGCGCACTCAGCCATTACTAATTAATTCTCAGTACCCACAACACCCACAAGTCTCAGTTTTTGTCTCATTTGCTGGTCGTTTTCCCAAGAGGGTTGCTATAGAAGATGGATCCTTGTCTGAGCTCACTAACCCACTTCCATTCTTGGAAGTGCTTTCCCTCTTTTTCTGTCTATTTCTATTCTTACCTAACTTGAAAAATCAGAGGACTTTTTTTTTTCTCTTCACCTCTTGTCCTGATGACTGCTGGAATTTTCACATAACCTGTATCATGCTGTATTATGCTTTTCTCTTAATAAAATGTCCCTGAAGCAAAAAATTAAAGGGAGTGAGGGAGGGAGCAAAAGAGGTAAGGAAGGGAGGATGGAGAAAGGGAGTCAGGAAGGAAGGAAAAGAGAAGAGAAAGGAACACAGCAATTTTGCTTCTTAAAGTTCCTATCTCAGTTCTTACCTTTTGTTTGTTTGTTTGTTTGGTTGGTTGGTTGATTGGTTTTTTCAAGGCAGGGTTTCTCTGTGTAGCCCTGGCTGTCCTGGAACTCACTCTGTAGACCAGGCTGGCCTCAAAATCAGGGATCTGACTGCCTCTGCCTCCCAAGTGCTGGGATTAAGAGCACGTGACACTATGCCAAGTTGGCCCCAGTGAGTTTTCAGAAAAAGATATATAACCTCAAAAGCTAAGGACACTCTCTGCTTAAAGAACAAAGTCTCCAAAACAAATTACATTCTTATATAAAATTGACCAGTCTAAAAAAGGAGCTAGAGCTTTACAAATACTCATTCCATAGATCCTTAGGAACTTGGCATTAACTCTGTAGTCAGCATCTCAGCTTTTAATTGTACTCACAAAAATCTCATAGGAAGGCAAAATAATTCAAGTCTAAAATATTATAAATTCAGAGCCCTAAAGAAGTTTCTAGTCTGTCTATCAAAATGGACTGAAAATGGTTAGAATTATTTTATTGCCACCTATAAGAGTGGCAATAACCTTAACCATGAAAATAACCTTAACCATGAAAATAACCTATAACCTATAACCTTAACCATGAAAATAAAGCAGAGGGTGTCAGTCAAGAAGAGACATGATAAAGACATTACTACTCATTTTACCACTGTTGTCATTTCTTGGTATTTGAACCAAAGTTTAGAAATAAGATAATCCATTTAAGGATTTGAATAAATATTTCAGTTTTATTTTAAATAATAAATTATAGTTTAAGTAGGAGCGTTTAACATGCCAATCCAGTATGCTAGCATTATCAGCTGGATGAAGGTGCTGGGATTGGTAGCATGATAATCAAGCCTAGACATTTACTTTTTATATGGATAATATAAGTTAGGTAATTTATCCATATGTTACATACCCTCCATAATGTATTTGAAGATTAATAATGCAGGGGTAGATTAAGAAGAAATGGTGCATAATTCTATGGTATATAAGATTGGAAAAGAATGACTGCTCTTGTTTTCAAAAGTAGTCTCCTAGATATTTTCTGGCTACAAAATAAACCTATATACAACATAGCAACTGAAACCATGAATGTAAAAAAGATGTCTTTAAGTTTATCATTCAAAAGCAAACATGAATGTTTTTTATTAAATTCTTTTACTTTTTTAAAGACTAGTTTGCCTAATTGATCTCATAAATCTAATTTTTGTTTTTGTTGTTGCAAAAATTATAAATTTCCTCATTGTTTGTATGTATAATGTTAACAGAGGTATTATTTTGATAGGTAAATTAAAATTTATAGAAATATATTTTATAAATGAAGAAAATTGTATAGGATTTTTGTTGTTTTAAAAATTGAGACTTAATATAGACTTTCTTTTTTCCTTTCAATACAACAGAATTTTCTAACTTAAATGTTTCAAAACTCAAGCTTCTTTACATTTTCAATAATCTTATATAAGTTTATCAGGATGCTTCTTGGGTGTATGTGCAAATTATAGTTTTACTTTAGATATTCAGACCTAACAGTGGGCATCTGCCTCCATGCTACTTGGGTGGAAATGGATTTGCATTGTTTTGATCAGAGGCAGGCAATAACGTAGGAGTCAGGTGGATGACCATAAGTAGGAAGGTTTCATTATGATTTCAGATTCTTAAACAAATCTATTTGGCACACATCTCTAGGGAAGTCCTACAGAAAAGAATTCATTTCTCCTTTAAGCCTCAAGGACATAAATTTATAAAATTGCAAACTGACTTTGTCCTTTATCTCTTTAGGCAACCTCAGTAAAAAATGTGAAAGGGAACATCAGGCCTTCACCATCATACACAAAATGTAATATGTGTTTTCTCTCTAGGCAGTTTGAATTGTAGAAAGTATACATTGTCGAAGATTGAATCTCTATGCATTATTATTCCAATATATGGTTTCTATTGAATTTGCATGAATGCAAATAACTTTTAGGGAAAGATTGCTCCTCTTCAATAAATTCACATAGTCATACTATGCTTGCTTAACACTATATCACAGATGGCTAGTACAAGTACTGACATGAGGAAGACCCCTCAATCAATACTTGGGAAATGTGCCTTGGATTATAAATTAAAAAAAGACCAAAGACGACAAGATGAAGGCAATCAGGATATCACTGTCACAAAGTTTGAATAAAAAATATGAAAGAATGCACTGAAATTGGAGAAAGGTCTCCAAGAGTTTAACACACACACACACACGCACACACACACAATAAAATTATTAAAAGAATCTTCTGTTTCACCTAGCAAGCAACTTAACCCTTTTTACCTCCCTCACTTGAAAAGTCAGAATATTTAAGGTCAGAAACTCTGTGATTCTTTTTGGTTTTCCTTCCCTAATTCCTACAGCCATGTCTGTAAAAGAGAGCTTCCTCAAGTCAACTGTATAGTTTCTGTGAGTTTACTCTCTCAGGCTTAAGCTTCTACACTGGATTTTTTAAGGCCACTTCCATGGTCTGTTTTTTACTATCTCTTCGTATAAAGAAGATCAAAGGCTCCTCTGAGTTATTCTAACCAGGTTACAGCATAATGTTTAATGCTAAGATAAACTCTATTTTTCCTTTATGCCCTGTATTAGCCTGTCTCCCATATGAATGAAGCATCCTTTCAAGATACTTCCTAGTACTGAGTCTGTGGCAATGATTAAATAAAATCTCAAAGGATTTGAATTCACATCACTGATCGCACTAACATGGTTAAAAAATAAAGACATAAAACTTCAATCTTAATCAGTAGTTTAAATAAAACAATTCTGAAGTAGTCTTTAAGGTGATTGCATCATCTCAATCCCCAAGATTCAAATAGAATAAATTTTCTAAATCTCATAGGACAGACTGTTGGCTTCTCAAGCTAAGCCTAGGGTATATGCTGCCTTATTTGTGAATATCATTATGCCTACAATCTATCAGTGTTAAATGCATTCATTAACTTCCAGGGAGGAATTATATTCTCCATCTGCTATTTCGGCTTTCTTATAAGTTTTCATCTCTTCAATTTGCTTTTATAACTCTTTTTCTCTTACACATACAAATTCTGATATTGTATTAAAGAAATAACAGAAACTATAAGAAAAATAGAAGCAAAGAATGTATCATAAAGAAATGAAAATTTTATATGGATAAAATACTATGTATGATTCTAGGACTACTGGAAAAATGTAATCATTCAAGGAGATCTAGACAAAGATAGAGGTAATTAGATGAGTGGAATAAATTACCAATCACCGTAATTCTTCTGGAATTGAATCTATCAAATAATTTATGTTTCTGATTGTCAATTAGAATTATCTCATATTTTAAGGTTAAATGGTAACCATCCAAGAATATAAGCCAGAGGTTAGGATTATAACAATTTCACAAATCACAAAATGAAGGCCGACAGGATCCTTCTGTAAGTGATTGTACACTGAATAAAAAAAAACTGGTTTAAAATTTAGATCTTTTATCTGAAAATTCTCTATTTCCTGTACCATATATAGAATCTGATGGGCCAAGAGCCTTGTTAAAGAGCTGGAGATGGAGCTCAGTTGATACAGTGTTTGGCTAACACATTTGAAGTCCTAGATTCAAATCTCACCACTTTTAAAGATGGGTGTATAGGCTCCAATACTGAGGGGACGTAGGAGGTGGAAGTCCCACTCTCTAGGACCTCCCCAGGAGGACAAAACCCAGGGGCCATTCCCCAACTCCCTTGGCTTTTCTAGCCAGCCAGCAGGGAGTTTGCTACAGCTAGGCTCCCGACCAACCCACCCAGCTGACACCCACACTAATAGCTATACCGTGGCCCCAAACTCACCTATTCTGCAACCTCAGTGGAGCTCTGAAACACAGATTGCTCCAATGTTGAGGGGACTTAAGAGATGAGTGAACAGCCACACAGTCAGATGCCCCACTCTCTAGAACCTACCTAGTAGGACAAAACCCAGGGGCCCTTCCCCAAATCCCTCAGCTTTTCTAGCAAACAAGCAGGGAGTTTCCTATGACTAGGCTCCCCCAAAATCCAAACCCATTCACTGGACCCCCAAGCTACTAACCACACCCTGCCTAGGAGCTGAGAGCTTGCTATAATACTGAGAGAACCAAGAGCTTGCTACAACACTGAGGGGATTAAGAGAGCACATCAAGAGAGCAAACCAGGAGAGAAGACCAAGAGTGCAGGTGTATAGAGACAGACATTGGCAGTACAGAGCAGGCAAAAAAAAAAAAAAAAAAAAAAACCTCCCAAATACTCAGAGATCCACAGCAAGGATTTGACCAAGATGCAAAGACACTGCTGTCCTCGTTTGAATGAAGAGATGAGTAGGCGCCAATGCAAGAATTCCGCCAATAACCTAGAAAGCAACATGGTAACACCAGAACCCAGCATAACACAACAGGAAGACTCAATCATCCTAACCCAAAAGAAGTAGAAGAAAGCGACTTTAAACATGGCTTTATGAAAATGATCGAGAGCTTTAAAGAGAAAGTGAAAAGCTCCCATAAAGAAATAGAAGAGAAGACAAACAAAAATTGGAAAAAATTAATAAATCCCTCAAAGAAACCCAAGAAAACCAAGAAAAAACAATCAAACAGGTGAAGTAAACAGTTCAAGACTTGAAGACAGAAATGGAGGTTAAAAAAAAATACAATCCGAGGGAATTCTGGATATGGAAAATCTGAGTAAATGAACAAGAACTACAGAGACAAGTATAACTAACAGAATACAAGAGATAGAAGAAAGAATCTCAGGCACTAAAGATACTTTAGAGGAAATAGATTCATTGGTCAAAGAGAACATCAAATCCAACAAATTCTTAACAAAAAAATAACATTCAGGAAATCTGGGACACCAGGAAAGGACCAAACCTAAAAATACTAGGGATAGAAGAAGGATAAGAACTCCAGCTCAAAGTCACAAAAAATATATTCAACAAAATTATAGAAGAAAACTTTCCCAACCTAAAGAAGGATATCCCTATGAAGGTACAAGAAGCTTATAGAACACCAAATAGATTGGATCAAAAAAAATGCCCTCACCATAAAATAATAAAAACACAAGACATACAGAATAAAGAAAGAATATTAGGAGCTGCAAAGAAAAAGGTCAAGTAACATATAAAGGTAAACCTATCAAAATTACACCTGACTTCTCAACGGAAACCATGAAAGCCAGAAGTTCCTGGATAGATGTGCTGCAGACACTAAGAGACCATGGATGTAAGCCCAGACTACTATACCCAGCAAAGCTTTCATTCATCATTGATGGAGAAGACAAACTATTTCATGACAAAAATAGATTTAAGCAATATGTATCCAAAAACCCAGCCTTACAGAAAGTACTAAAAGGAAAAACCCCAACCCCACAAAGCCTACTACACCCACAAAAACACAGACATCTGATAACCCCCACCAGCATAACACAAAGAAGGTTAACACACAAACACTACCACCGAAAAATAACAGGACGTAACAACCACTGGTCATTAATATCTCTTAATACCAATGGACTCAATTCACCTATAAAAAGACACAAGCTAAGAGAATAGATACAAAACAGGATCCATCCTTCTGGTGTTTACAAGAAACACACAAGGTGATGTCAATCTCAAACATGGACATCACCTCAGAGTAATGGGTTGCCAAAAAATGGACATAAGATACAAGCAGGTGTGGCTATCCTAATAGCTACCAAAATTGATTTCAAACTAAAATCAATCAGAAGAGATGGAGAAGACACTTTATACTCATAACAGGAACAATTTATCAAGATGAACATATATGCCCCTAATACAAGAGCACCCACATATGTAAAAGAAACATTACTAAAACTTAAATCGCACATCAAAACCCACACACACTAACAATGGGAGAATTCAACACTCCACTCTCACCAAGGAAAGATCAACAGACAGAAATTTAACAGAGAAATAAGAGAACTAACAGATGTAATGAATCAAATGGACTTAACAGACATCTATAGAACATTCCACCCTAAAACAAAAGAATATACCTTCTTTTCAGTACCTCATGGAACCTTCTTTAAAATTGATCACATACTCTGTAACAAAGCAAACCTCCACAGATACAAAAAAAATGGAGTAACCTTGTGTCTTATCGGATCACCAGGGACTAAAGTTAGAATTTAACAACAATACAACTCTCAGAAAGCCTAAAAACTCATGTAAATTGAACAATCAACCTTCAACCACCCCTGGGTCAAGGAAAAAATAAAAAGAGAAATTAAAGTCTTCCTTGAATTCAACGAAAATGAATGCACAACATACCCAAACCTATTGGACACTATGAAAACAGTGCTAAGAGGAAAGTTCATAGCAATAAGTGCCCACATAAATTTAGGAAACGGAGAAAGCTCACATTAGAAACTTAACAGCACAACTGAAAGCTCTAGAACAAAAAGACGCAAACTTACCCAGGTGGAGTAGAAGATAGGAAATAACCAAATTGAGGACTGAAATCAACAAAATACACACAAAGAAAACAATACAAGGAATAAATGAAACAAAGAGCTACTTCTTTGAGAAAATCAACAAGATTGGCAAACCCTTATCCAAACCAATCAAAAGGCAGAGAGAACATCCAAATTAAAAAAAAAATCAGAAATGAAAAGGGGGACATAACAACAGACACTGAGGAAATTCAGAGAATCATTAGATCTTACTACAAAAACGTGTACTCCACATAATTGGAAAATGTAGGAGAAATGGACAGTTTTTTAGATAGATATCATATACCAAAGTTAAATCAAGACCAGGTGAGAAATTTGTGAGGAAATGGAAGGTGTCATCAAAAACCTCCCAACCAATAAAAGCCCAGGACCAGATGGTTTTAGTGCAGAATTCTACCTGAACTTCCAAGAATAGCTAAAACCTATACTCCTTAAAATGTTCCACATAATAGAAACAGAAGGGACATTGCCAAACTCTTTTTATGAGGCTGCTGTTACGCTGATACCAAAGCCACACAAAGACTCAACCAAGAAAGAGAATTACAGACCAATCTCACTCATGAATATTGATGCAAAAATTCTCAATAAAAACTGACAAACTGGATCCAAGAACACATCAAAAAAATTATCCATCATGATCAATTAGGCTTTATCCCAGAAATGCAAAGTTGGTTCAGCATACGAAAATCTATCAATGTAATCCGTCATATAAATAAAATGAAAGAAAAAACCTATATGACCATTTCATTAGATGCTGAAAAAGCATTTGACAAAATCCAACACCCCTTCATGATAAAGGTCTTGGAGAGATTAGGGATACATGGATCACATCTAAATATAATAAAAGCAATATACAGCAAGCCAACAACTAACATCAAATTAAATGGAGAGAAACTCAAAGTGATTCCACTAAAATCAGGAACAAGAAAAGGCTGTCCACTCTCTCCCTATCTCTTCAATATAGTTCTTGAAATTTTAGCAAGAACAATAAAACAATGAAAAAAGATCAAGGGGATTCAAATTGGAAAGGAAGAAGTCAAACTTTTGTAATTTGCAGATGATATGACAGTGTACATAAGTGACCTCAAAAACCCTACCAGAGAACTCCTACAGCTGATAAATACCTTCAGTGATGTGGCAGGATACAAGATCAACTCAAAAACAATCAGTAGCTCTCCTATACACAAATGATAAAGAAGCTGAGAGGGAAATCAGAGAAACATCACCTTTCACAATAGCCACAAATAACAAAATATTTTGAAGTAACACTAACCAAGAAAGTGAAAGAACTATTTGACAAGAACTTTATGTCTTTGAAGAAAGAAATTGAAGAAGGTACCAGAAAATAGAAAGATCTCCCATGCTCTTGGCTAGGAAGGATCAACATAGTAAAAATGGCAATCCTACCAAAAGCAATCCATAGATGCAATGCAATCCCCATCAAAATCCCAAAACAGTTCTTCACAGACCTTGAAAGAACAATAATCAACTTTCTATGGAAAAACAAAAAACCCAGAATAGCCAAAATAATCCTATACAATGAAGGAACTTCCAGAGGCATTACCATCCCAGATATCAAGCTCTATTACAGAGCTACAGTAATGAAAACAGCTTGGTATTGGCATAAAAACAGAGACACTGACCAATGGAATCGAATTGAAGACCCGAATATTAATCCACACACCTATGAACATCTGATTTTTGACAAAGAACCTAAAATTATACAATGGAAAAAAAGAAAGCATCTTCAACAAATGGTGCTGGCATAACTGGATGTCAACATATAGAAGAATGAAAATCGATCCATATCTATCGCCATGCATGAAACTCAAGTCCAAATGGATTAAAGACCGCAATATAAATCTGACCACACTGAACCTGATAGAAGAGAAAGTGGGAAGTAGCCTTCAATGCATGGGCAGAAGAGACCACTTACTAAATATAACCTCAGTAGCACAGACACTACGAGCAACAATAAATAAGTGGGACCTCCTGAAATTGAGAAGCTTCTGTAAAGCAAAGTACACAGTCAATAAGACAAAGATGCAGTCTAGTGAATGGGAAAAGATCTTCACCAACCCCACATCAGACAGAGGACTGATCTCCAAAATATATAAAGAACTCAAGAAATTAAACATTTAAATTCTAAATAATACAATTTAAAAATGGGGCACTGAATGAAACAGAGATTTCTCAACAGAAGAATTTCAAATGGCCAAACGATACTTATGGAAATGCTCAACTTCCTTAGCTATCAGGGAAATACAAATCTAAACAACTCTGAAATACCATTTTACACTTGCCAGAATGACTAAGATCAAAAACACCAGTGATAGCTCATGTTGGGTGGTGGTGGCACATGTCTTTAATCCCAGCACTTGGAAGCAGAGGCAGGTGGATCTCTGTGAGTTCAAGGCCAACCTGGTCTACAGAGAGAGTTCCAGGATTGGTATTTTTTTAAAAAAATAAATTTTAAAAAAATGGGCATGCAGTGCAAATCTTTAATCTCAGCAATCTTGAGATAGTGACAGGAGAATCACAAGGTCAAGATTATTGTTGGCAACATATTGAATTTGAAGCCAGCTTGAGCTACATGTATTTGCAAATTTCATCCCTCAAAGGCCAAGGGAACTTCACAGAAGATGAGATAAAAAGAATGCAAGACCTAGAGAATGGGAAGGAGCATTGTAAAATGCTGTCTTCTGGAGAGGAACTCACAGCAGTAGTGACTACCTGCATAAAATTAAGTGCATGAACAATTCACCATGGATGGAGGAAGGGTTCATAAGATTCCACTTGCCCAAGAGTGCTGTAGACAGCTGAAGAATGCTGTACAAGTGGGAGTTATAGTCATCAGTGTGTCTACTCAAGTGAATAACTCCCCCAACTCATGTTCATGCAGAAAGCCATAATTAAATGCACTGGTTCACAAAAAGAGACACACATATACACATGAAAAAATAGGAGTCGGATTTAGGAATTTGTTGAGAAAGGAAAGAGGAGAAGAGTACATAATAGAGGAACATTAATGAAAGAATACTGTGTGTAGTTGTAAAAACAAATAAAATTAAAAATCTACTAAAAGCATATTTGCAAAACAATCTTCTGAACATAGTAGGATTGTTACTCTCATAAAATCCCATTATCTTTAGTTGCCTACATAATAGCAACCCAGTCAATTGTTCCCTAATATCACCAAGCCTCACTTCTTCAGCTATAAATTGGACATAATATTATAAATTACATCAGGATATTCATCAGCAGGGCAGTGGTGGTAGTGCATGCCTTTAATCCCAGAACTCAGGAGGCAGAGGCAGGCAGATCTCTATGAGTTCGAGGCCAGCCTAGTCTACAAGAGCTAGTTCCAGGACAGGCTCCAAAGCTACAGAGAAACATGTCTCAAAAAATTCTCTATATATAAACAAATTGGCCCTTAATAAAGGTAACTTTTCTATCATTTCAAAATTCAAACATGAAATGAATGACTAAGTTAATAGGAAGAAAGTATAAAGGGTTATAGGCAAATATTTCAAGAATCACAAATGCAGAATTTACATATATGGTAAGTCTCAAATTTAAATTTCAAAATCCTAGTTTACATGCCTATGCCCACTTTCTTCCTCCTAAATAATTCATTTTTTTCAATATCCTACTTCACAGAGCCCAAGAAGTGTCCTTCTGCAGAATATCCAATGTTAGGATTATATTTAAACATGCATTTGCTTAAAATTAATATCGCTTTGTTAAAAATCTCTGCTATAGTTGTAGTATTAATTTGTCTACATCTCACATGGCCTCAACTCACATGACTCTAAGTAGACTCATTTAGTGTACCCCTCAAGAGAAAAACAGATGAAACATGAAGGATACAAGACTATTGACATTTCCTGTAAGCAGGTAACAACAAAAAGAACTCTGAGTTATCCATTTTTCCACATCCAAAACCCATTCTGCTTCCTCCCAAAGCCTTATGGTTAGAAGAAAATGGGGAAAGGAAAAAAATATTTGTCTATATCAATAAAGAACTATCTAATATCTTTCGTCTAACAGATATGTCCAACCTACAGCCCAGGATAGCTATGAATGAGGCCGAACATAAAAATATAAACTCACTTAAAATATAGGAAATAGTCTCATGATTTTTAAACTGAATTGTGTAGTTCTCAGACATAAACTTCATAGACAACAGCATCATTCCAGTAAAGCAAGAGGTTGAACACATGTAGAAATAAAAGAATAAATCTTTTTTTTTTTTTTTAGTTAACTCTGAGATTTATGGAAGTACTAAATAAAGAGAATAAGTAAGTGACCCTCAGAATACATAGGTATGTAGGAAAAATAGTTGGAAATGATATTTCTACTTATCGTTTCATACTTATTACATAAATAGTTCTCTAAATAAGTAAATCTGCAGAGAAGCCCACCCTTTTGACTGTGGCAGGCTCTTGGAGAGAGCTCCTGATCCAGCCATTCAACCCGGACCGCAGCTCACTTCCAAGCATCTGTGCTCATCAGAGGCGGGGTACTCGGTTCCCAAAAGGAACTCAGCCTGTTCCCGGGGTAGGGCCTTGAGGGAAAAGGGTGCCTGTACAAAGCCACAGGGCTTTGTGGAGAACAAAAGCGTGCCATTTTGACTGCAGCAGGCCCTTGGAGAGGGCTTCTGATCCAGCCATCCGACCTGGAGGGTAAGTGGGTCCCAGCCCAGCTGCCTAGGTGTTTGGCCCCAGAGGGGAATAAGGACACCCTCCCATCCCCCAAACCTTTGGGCCATTAAGGGAGCTTCCCCTACCTATATCTGCTTAGCACACCCAAACTTACATCCAAGCATCCCTCCCCCATCGGTGGTGGGGTCCTAGGTGCCCAAAAGGAACTCAGCCTGTTTCCAGGCTGAAGCCCTGAGGAAAAAGGGTGCCTGTATAAAGCCACAGGGCTTTGTGTGCTGCACTGAGCAGAGAAGCTCGCCCTTTTGTCTGCTTTAGGCCCTTTTAGAGGGCTTTTGACCAAGAACCATCTGGATCTGAGGAGCTAGGCAGGTTCTTGGGCCAGCGAAGACCCCTGATCCAGGTCCATCCAGACCAAGCAAGTGGCCCTTTTAGAGCACCAGTTGATCCAATAGGAGGGGAAAAGATGGGCAGTCGACAAGCCAGGAGTTCCTCCAAACATGAAAAGCAACATGACAATGCCAGAATCCAGCGATTATGCAACAAGAAGACCTAATCCAGAAGAAGTAGAAGAAATCGACTTTAAACGTAACTTTACGAAAATGATAGAGACCATTGAAGAAGAGATGAATAACTCCTTTAAAGAAAGGGATGAGAAGACTAACAAAAAGTTAGAAGAAATGAATAAATACCTCAAAGATACCCTAGAAAGCCAAGAAAAAGC
>JAQHUG010000127.1:4207283-4229692 GCA_028555095.1 Dicrostonyx torquatus | reverse complement strand
ATTTTATTTTACACCTGTAAGAATGGCCAAGATCAAAACCACTGATGACAACTTATGCTGGAGAGGTTGTGGGGTAAAGGGAACACTTCTGCATTGCTGATGGGAATGCAAGCTGGTACAGTCCCTTTGATTTCTCAGAAAATTAGGAAACAACCTTTCTCAAGACCCAGTAATACCACTTTTGGATATATATCCAAAAGATGCTCAATCATGCCATAAGGACATGTGCTCAGCTTTGTTCATAGCAGTATTGCTTGTCATAGCCAAGAACTTGGAAACAACCTAAATGCCCCTCAACCAAAGAATGGATAAAGAAAATGTGGTACATTTACACAATGGAGTACTACACAGCAATAAATAAATAAATAACTACATCTTGAATTTTGCAGGAAAATGGATTTAGCTAGAAAACGTCATTTTAAGTGAGGTAACACAGACCCAGAAAAACAATTATCACATGTATTCACTCATAAATGGCTTTTAAACATATAGCAAAAAAGAAAAAAACAGCTCACAAATCACAATCCCAGAGAACCTAGACAACAATGAGAACATTAAGAGAGACATACATGGATCTAATCTACATGGGTAGTAGAAAAAGAGATCTCCTGAGTAACTTGGGAGCATGGGGACCAGGGAAGAGGGTTGAAGTGGGGGAAGAGGCAGGGAGGAGAGCAGAGGAAAATGTAGAGCTCAACAAAAGGTAATTAAAATGGGAAAAACTGAATAACACCTTGACATCTGGAAACAGCTGATTCCAATGATATGCTGGCTTCATCTTAAGTGGCTGGAGACCTCTGTAGATCACTAGCTAGTGTTGAATGCAAAGAATAATTTCATATTTTAGTTTCAGATTGCATAATTTTTGCCTATAAACAAAGTGTGCTTTTTCTATGGGCCCAATTTCTATCTCCAAAGGTCTTCCTCAGAGAATAATCCCACAAGACCAAAAACTGTAGTAGATATAAAAAGTTATTTTCATTCCCTCTGTTTCTTAAGCCATGACAGGCTCTAGGGAATTGAAACATGTGAGGTTCTGTACAGAAGAGAGTTCTTAAGGAAAGTCACACAGGTAGAATGACTAATTTAGAATGCAGAGTCAATAGAGGTGAGGTGATAAGTGGTAGCAAGGAAAACTTTTTAAAAACAACAACAACAAAGTATTGGGAAAGATCTCCCAGTCACCGAGGGAGGGAAAGGCACTGATTAGTTTTCTACAACTATCGTGAAACATTAGGCCGTGTCATTAAAGGTTTTGAACAACTGTAAAATAGTGAAAAGAAGAAATCTTGGCAGTGATTGGTAGGAAAAAAAACTATGAATAAATAAAACCTCCATGAACATCTGTCTCTTAAAATTCAGTCCCACTCACTCATCACCTACTTCATAGGCTTATTGAGTTCTGCCATGGTGCAAACCTAGGTCCTGCCATGAACATTGTCTCCCAATCCCCTTACCTTGAAAAACTATATTTGTTACAAATATGGAACTGTATGTGATGGCTATCTGCCACTTCCCTACTTAGGGACTAAGCTGAGGACTGTTGTAAAATGTCAGTGTTCTCAAGCCATTACTTTGGGGAATCTCTTCCTTCAGAGGCTTATGACAGTTAAAGTCTTGTGCTAAGAGCTCACTAATAAACAAACATTTCTTATGGTATCATGTGCCTACCAAGGAATGTATATAATGGTCGGATGCTGGTTAGAGGAAAGGAATCTTTCCAGGTTGGGAGGCCAATATCTGAGGATATATGGGTCTCTTAAAACCTAGCACCTTTAAAGAAGCAGGTATTAAGTATGTCATAGCTCAGAAGTACCATAATTAATCTTCTCTATACTGTGAACATTACCAGAAGTCTTGCCTGCAAGTAAGTATGAGATTCTTTTCACAAACTCAAACTTGATAAACTGCAGGGTTGTGACACCTCTAAAAATGTCCTAGTTAGATAAATGTCTATGTGCCTGACCCTTCTCCATGAACATCCTATCCCAGTCCAGCCTAGTATGTTTGCATATGGAGAGTGAGTTGTTCTTTTGTCATCAAATGTCTCAGAGAGTGAGAGAGAGCCAAAACTGCAATTATCATGACTCTAGAAGTACACTAACATAATAATTCCTTACAAACTGCATCTTGTAATGATCTGGTAAAATGCCATAGCAGTGACATACACATATGTGTATCTATGCATACTCATGGCTGACGGTAACTCATTGATTGGATTATTATGTCAACACTACAATATGCTAGCTACAATACATAATCTGGCTTTTTCTTTTCTTCAAACTCACCTCTTTTGGACAGCTTTCCTCTATAAACAAAATCAAAAGCAATAAACACACCACCTGGAAACCATGCTTCATTCCTCTCCTATCAGCATGGCCTTCCTCCAAGACATTATATCATCTGGCCTCCTTCCAAAACTTCTGTCCACCCATTGTGTGGTTGCATCATTCTAGGAATGCTATTTGCTTTCACTGGATATCCTGCCTCTAGGCTGCCAACTTGTCCTCTCTCCAAAGCTTTCTCAAATAATATGAGTATTGAGATTAGATAGACAACTAGAGGGAAACTAAAAATGAGAGCCTGCTATAAAGAGATTTAATTGATGAAGCGCATATCAATGGAGCCAAATGGAACCAGATCTCAGAATTCAATTTGTCTATATCTACACAACTGGGATACCTGGAAAAATCTAAAATGTCAGTTCTGTCACTTACTCATCAATAACATTGCTCTGGGGACATTTTATTGTTTATTGAATTTATATAATTCTTACAGTTCTGCCTTAATTTTTCCAGTTGCAAAACAGAAGGGATGTATACTATCCAAGGCACTAAAAGTGAGTTATTTGTCTTTCTTCCTCCTTAGTAGACCCATAGAAAATGCTATGCTTCTTGTAGACTAAATCCTAGAAGTGTCTATGTATGCCTTTCTTTCTAATCCATTTTTCAAATTTGTCACTAGATAGTCTTGGTCTTTGGAAAAGATCTTCACTAACCCCACATCAGACAGAGGTCTGATCTCCAAAATATACAAAGAACTTTTAAAAATTAAAAAACAAACTATCTTTTTTTATTATACATACCATTCCAAGTTCCTACTCCCTCCCCTCTTCCCACCCCACTCCCATCCAATCCTCAGATAAGGTAAGGCACATTGCTTTGGGGAAGGTCCAAGGCCCTCCCTACTATATATAGACTGAGCAAGGAATCATCAAAAGAGAATAGGTTCCCAAAAAGCCAGTACATGCAGTAGGGACAAACCCTGGTGCCACTGTCAGTGACCCCTCAGTCTGCCCCAGCCATACAACTGTCAACCACCATGGAACCTTCATCCAGCAACTGATGGAGAAAGAGGTAGAGAGACTCACAGTGGAACACTGGACTGAGCTCCCAAAGTCCGGTTGAAGAGTGGGAGAAATGAGAATATGAGCAAGGAGGTCAAGACCATGTTGGGTACACCCACTGAACAGTCTACCTGAGCTAATGGGAGCTCACCAACTCCAGTTGGACTGGGAAGGAACAAGCATAGGACCAAACTAGTCCCTCTGGATTTGGTTGATAATCTTGGTCTTTCTTGCATAAACATCTCAAACTCTAGGCATAGTTCAAGTCCTCAGTTTATACTGAGTTTTTATCAAGGCCTTTAGAAAAAGCTTGGGATTATGTAGCTAGTTTTGTAATTGTGGGAGACAAACTCTGAAATTCCCAGTTTCCCAATCTGCTCTGGGAAGACATTTGATAAGCTGTCATCAGAATTCCTTCAAATTCTAAAAATAATCTTAACTTTCTAAAACACAGGAGAAAGAAAAGACATAGTTCAACTGTCGTTGGAACTGAAAACTCTGCCCCCCTTACTTTCTCCACCTTCCTAAGGTTTTCTCTGTAATCAAAATCTCAGATCCTACCAATTTATTTGAAGTAAAAAGCAAACTATACGAAAGACATCCTCCATTATTGGCCTGCATAGTAAACTACTTCAAATCATGGTTAGCCTTTGTGTTTTCCTTGTCTGGAATGTGTCAAAAATCTTACAGATTCTTAAACCACAGAACATAAGTGCCCTTGCCATTATAATTATATCTCAAGATACATTAAAAGGTTTTATCTCCCCATCCAGAAAATGTGAGGGAAGTGGGACATAAGACTGTTCTTTGACAGCACATGCTTCTAGTATCCCTGGTGAATAATATTTTGGTTGCCTTCTGTCTAATATGAGACTGTGCTGGTGGCTTGCTGTAGATCTAGGATGAGACAACCTTGGGGAAATGTTAGGATACAGGCAGGAAAGTCAAACAGAACAAGTTTTACAAATGACTAAAGCATTTTTATTACAACAGATAATCCAGTGCTCTAGGAAGAGCACATAATGTAATCATTACTGCTCTTAAAGTTGAAAGACAAGAACATGGACCACCTGATGGGAACTTTGATCATCATTAGATGTAACCAGCTCACAATGGAATGTGAGGGAGCTAGAGGAATACAAATCCTTAATCATTTTCCTCCTCCTCTCTAAGCTTTTCTTGGATCTCCCACTGACTGAAATCAACTAGACATTAACTGGCAAGAGAAACCATAGAAGCATTCCATAAAACTCAGTGTGCTGGGACAGAGAAGGAAAAGAGTAGGATATAGATCAGGAGTGACAAATAGAAAATATCTGGCCCACTACTCAAATAGCTTACTTACAAGAGGAATAACTTTTATGCAAGCAATAATAGGAAAAGCCCAATTCTGACCTGGATTTAACAAAAATCCTGTGTCCATCTCTAGTTTTCATAGGTCTGTACTAATAACAATGAGAGTAAGAGCCTCCATGCTTCTAGAACAAAATAACCACTTGGTGATCCTTTAGAAACTATGAAGAGAGTGACTTTCACCTTCGTTTAAGGCAGTGGTTCTCAATCTGTGGGTTGTGAGCTTTTTGATAAACATGTATCTTCAAAAATATTTAAATTATGATCAATAACAATAGAAAATTGCAGTTATAATGTAGCAATGAAAATAATTTTATGGTTTGAGGTCACTACAATATTAGGAACTGTATATTAAAGGTTGCAGCATTAGAAAGGTTGAAAACCAATGATCTAAGGTGACAGACACCATTTAAAGTCTTGATTTATGCTGAGAGTAAGAAAAGTCTCTCACTCTCCAAAAGTGAATGGAATGGGTAAAAAAAAAAAAAATTGGTGGTCTTGCCTTCAGTGGGAATGTCTATAGGCCAGTCTCTTCTCAGACCATCTGCTAGTTGCCAAGTTCCAAATAGTGATCAAATATGCTGCCTCACAAGCCTATATTTCCTATATAGGCTCCTTTCAATTTTAAAAGAAAATAAATCCATCATTTAAGATTGAATGTATTTTTTAAAGAAGTCATTCACTGGGCATTGGTGGCATACACCTTTAATCCCAGCACTTGGGAAGCAGAAGCAGGCATATCTCTGTGAGTTCAAGGCCAGCCTGGTCTACAAGAGCTAGTTCCAGGACAGTGAGGGCTGTATTGGAAAAAATAAAGAAGAAGATGAAGAAGCCATTCAATGAAGAACAACTTCCTGCAGCATTGTACATGTGCTACTTGTATAGAAGAAATACCTCCACTGCCGCCCTCCTACCCTAAAGAAACCAAGAAGAACTTTCCAAAAACAGAAACTCAAAACATCCCCAAATGCAGATTCTTCTTTCTTCTTTTTATCTTATTTTATTGTGGCCATGAAATATGAATCAGATTGTAGAAATTAAAGTCACATATCAACTTTAATGAAGTACAATTTTACTGCTTATGAAATAGTCGACAGCAATGTGGTCTTGTTTATTTTGCACTGATATTGATGCTGTACCAGATTTTACAGGAAATAACCCTTTCAAAGAGGCTAATATAATTGTTAAAAAGTATTTTTAAAAATATGCCACAATAATCACAGGTCCATATTAGTTGAAGGCCTCAAAGATACACTTTCCTTTATGAATACAGCCCCCCTTGTCTGGAAATAAACTGTCAAAAGACCACATTTTCAAAAGAAAAATGAGCTTAAGACAAACCAGAATGATAATAGATTTCATGGAGTCCAGATGGCTCTTTGAGACATTTCTTTAGTTGCTTGATTTGTGATTATATGTTTTTCTGAATACTAAAGAGATGATGGTGATAGAAACATAGATCCCAATGTCGGCAATGCAACTGAATCACTATAGTAAATACGTTTTAAAAGCATGCCCACCATGCACTTCACTCCAACAATATCCCTGTCTCTAAGAGGTGATACTGCAAAGCCCTACAAACGCTGTTCTCTCGCAACACATTGACTCCAGCTGAATGCACCGAAAATGAATACTTGATTTAGGGAAATCAATTTTGAATCTAAACTGGCAACAAAGCTGTGTTTTACAATAGAATCTGTATGGAAGATTGCCAAAAGAAATTCAGAGCTTGACAGAAAGTCACCATTTATAAACAAATACGACATGTCATACATAAACTTACCAAAGTGGTTCTCTTGGGTAACTAATATCAAGACAGAGTGCACCAAAGGAACTTTCCTGTGAAATGATTAGCAAACATTTAGCAGACAGTGATTTACAAGAATGGCTGTTAATTCATTGGCACTGGGCAAGGGACATGTCAGGAGAAGGGTTCTTTCTTCCTCTTCTTTGCCAACCCTTTTGATACATCATAGAACACCAAGAGATATGTTTACATCTTATTTTCAATGGTAGCATTCCCTGTTTTATGTATCTGCTTCAACTTTGTTTTAACCATACCAAGCTTATGACGTTACACTGACCCTATCAAATTGTACTTGTTAAATATCACAAGAATAAAAACATTAAATTGTGAAGCAATGCCTTATAAAATATGCAACATGTACTACAAAATAACACTGTGTACTTACATTTTCCAAAGTCCTTGCTCTGTTGTTGATGCAATATCTCCAGGTAATAACTAAACTTGAAATTGCATGCCATAAATTTCAGAAGTTTTTACATATTCTTCTTCAGTTATCCCTGCTGCAATCCTATGAGAGTTTGACAGGGCTGGCTCTCATAATCAATGGAAATGAGGAAGCTCAAATAGTCTAGTTCAGCTATCCAGAATGATTCATCTAATACAAAAATGGATCTGGATAGGAGAGGTGGTGGGGAGGGGCTTGTAGGGGTAGTGGGGGTCGATAAAATTTAACCAAAATATACTGTATGAAAACGATCTATTTTCAATAAAAGAAAAAAGAAACAGTTGTCAGTTTTACATACCAGCCTACATAATCCTATAAAGGTTAAAAACAAATGAGTAGGGGCACAAATTTAGAGGCATTACTCTGAAGCCTATATCCATTCCGTTATAAAGGAAATGAAAAATGCTATCAAATTTCTAAAATATAGACTTGATTTTGGGAATCTATTTAACACAGGTTCTAACTATAGTATTTCTAGCTGATGAAACATGAGAAGAACAAGACTTGGTTGGTGTAAGAGGTCCTTCTGCTTATGTGTTGTTTTCATTGGTTGAATAAAGCAACTGCCTTGGCCTTTTCATAGGGCAGCACTTAGGTAGGTGGAGTAGACAGAATTAAATGTTGGAAAGAAGGGCAGAGCGGCAGACGCCATGGTTTTCCTGCCTGAGATGTACGCTGGTTAGAATCTTGCTGGTAAGCCACAGTCACGTGGCAATACACATTGATGGAGATGGGTTAAACTAATATGTAAGAGTTAGTCAATAAAAAGTTAGAGCTAATTGGCCAGGCAGTGTTTAAATGAATATAGTTTTTGTGTCATTATTTCAGATGTAAGCTAGTCAGGTAGCCAGGACAAACAAAGGACCTGCTCCCTACAACATTTGGTCATGCATTCTCAGCACCCAGAACAACATGGAATATGGGAGAGGTCCATGACCTGAAATGGACCCAGGAGCAAACTTTTAGGTGATATTCACATGAAATGGGATATTAAGCACATTCCCAGGAACTCTGTAGGAGGCTAGAAATTGGAACTCGGTAGAAGGAGAAAAATGTAAGGATAAACTATTGATTTTGTAGTATGAGAGGTTCTACAGAAAATCTATGGCATAGCGCAGAGTTGTCTCTGTAAGTAGATGTGGTAGCTAGAAGATGTATTTCTTCCCACCTGTGAGCATTTTTTAAGATGCTCAAAGGTGTGAAGGGAGAGGTAAACAAATATCAGGATCTTTTGGGTCTTTAAGCAAAGTAGAATTTGACAACCTTGGGGCAAGCCTCTAACAGTACAACAGGGTGGCAGTATACCAAAAGTAATATGCACAAAAACAGTAAAGGTATCCAAAAAATATGGATTGATCACAAATGACATCTGGTACAGTGTTCAAAAACTAGCTGCTAGATCTGAGAAAATAGTTCAGTCATTAAGGTGCTTGTGTTGCAAACATGCTGGGCATGGTGAACACATGCAATCCCAATATTGAAGAGTTTCAGTCATTGACCATCCAACCTAGCCCACTTTACAAGCTCTGGGTAAATAAGAGACCCTGTCCATAAAAACAAGGTAGGAAAAAAAGAATATAAGAACTACAAGATGGGGAGGAGTGCTGTGAAATGCTTTCATACAGACATAGCATGGTCGTGGCACTCATGAACTCACAGCAACTGTGCTTAATGGCACATGATCAAGCCATTCAAGATTCCAGCATGGATGGGGAGGGACTGATGAGGTCCCATCCATACCTGAAGCTCTATTGCCAGTCAATAGCTGCTGGAGGAAGAAGACTCATTTTCCTTTGGGGATGTGGCCACTGTTAACTACTTGCCCATGTTCTAGTGGATGGCTGCACACCCATGTGTATGTGGGCAGCACTAACCCGACTCTATGAGTAATATTTTTCCAAAGAAGAAGAGGAGGGGAAGGGGAACATGAAGCTGAAAAGAACATAATGGTTCCAGGAAAAAATAGAGGGAATAGTAGGGAGTGGATATGAGATCTAATTTATTGTATACATACATAAAATTACCAGTGAATAAAATTCTGAAAGAGGATATCAAGTTGAGAGAGAAACAGGTTGAAGGGAATCTGGGGAAGACAGGGAAAGCTGGGAGTAACTAAGTACATGGTATAAGTATGAATTTTTCAAAGGCTAAACTACACAAACAAAAAGAAATCCAGCAAGATTAGATTCTCTCCAGAGACCCAGTACACAAGGTTGATCTCTGACTTCCACATGTGCACACACACACGCATGCATATGTACCCATACACACAAGTGTATCTAGCTCTGAACATATATTAATTAGTATGTACATGCACTCAGAAAAGAAAGAAAGAAAGGAATAAATGAAATGGGGACATAAAATTCAGGATAGCAGAAAGAAGAAAAAAGGGAGAAAGAAATACAATGTCCCAACTGCTAATGATATAAATATCACAGAATTAATGGTGGCTAAATGCCTTCCTCTATCCTACTAACAGGTAGGATAGAAACTTGGGATAGTTAATTAATTTATTTAAAGTCACACAGATGATCATAATACACCCCAAATTTAAACAGGTCTTTCTGATTCCAAAGCCTTGTGCTTTGTACTACTTTTCCATATCACACATCAATTTACCTGCTGTCTAATTTCCAAGAAAAATGCCTGGCCATTTCAGCCCACAAATAGTGAGCTGTTCAGTAGTTTTAGATCACTTCAGACTTTGGATCTTTCTCCACCTTAGTCCTAGTCACACAACTCTTCTTAGGCCTTCAGATCTTATCAATTTGCAACAGAATCAGAAGAGAATCTGGACGTAGAGTTCATTTTATAAAATCTGTTGACACTGCTCTGTAGGCAAAAACAATGAAAGATGCTGTGATGTCTCTCAGCAGTCCAGTCCCCTGAAATCTGATGCTTTCAGCAGACTGTAGTTTTCTAAGAATTGCCTGTGTTTTCCAGAGCATACCAGCTAAGATGTATGAGCCAAAATCTTCTAGGGATTTTTCATCACTTGCTTATTGTGCCTGGATTTACTTGAATGAGTTCATTATAGATAGGATGGAGTGATGGGTTTTTCTCCTGAATTGAGACTTAAATTTATTTTAAATATTGTTTTTAGCTTCAGAATAACTATAAATGGCATTTAGACTGATTGCACTATTAGCAAGTAAAAGGTGTAGAATTTTTAAGGAAGCCTAATATGATTTAATATAGTTATAAAACTAAATTATAATCAGATAAATTTGGTAGAAGGGTACAGGAAACAGTGTTTCTTTTCTCCTGTATAATACCCAAATCCATATCATCACACACACAATTCCCCTTCAAAAGTTGAGAAAATAAAATAGAATTGTAAATGTTCCCAGGGTGTCATGTTTATGGTATTAGCTAGCTTCCACTTTCTTCCAGGACTCTTCACTTTTGCTTTAAAAGTCTCAATCCCATCCATCCAATTTGTTTCATTAAACATTCTAGGCATCCTTTTAACCTGAATTCCAAAACCAGAACTAATCTAAGGCTGACACCAGTGGAGTGTGCTAATTAAGCATAAGATCTATGAAATCCTTGAATTTCATCTTTGTCATTCTTTCTTATGTGCCCTTGACCTTTCATTGACCACCTCTCATATTGCTATTGTTCATGTCCTAAAATACTGATGATTGATAATTAGTCAAACTCTCTGAAAGATACTACCTTTGGCAATGGACCCACAAAAACTGTTTGCTTATTCCAAAGGGGCTGCCTGAAGCTTCTCA
Source organism: Dicrostonyx torquatus (assembly GCA_028555095.1). Lineage (NCBI taxonomy): Eukaryota > Metazoa > Chordata > Mammalia > Rodentia > Cricetidae > Dicrostonyx > Dicrostonyx torquatus. The sequence goes on along the minus strand of JAQHUG010000127.1, from coordinate 4,219,001 downwards.
AGAAAAATCACATAGACAATGATCTCTTCCACTGATGGGCTACATAAACAAGGATATTATTGTTTTGTCCCCATTCCCAAATCAGAGCAGTTTCTTAGTTTGTATCCAAGACTAGCCTCAATCTCAGGATCTTCCTGCATCTCCCTCCTAAATTCTGGGTTACAAGCATGAGAAAAACATATATTCTACATCTCTTTTTAATAAGAAGTTTAATCACACACATTACCTTATCTGACTTATGTAGTGAAATTTACTCTTTCCCATTAGTAAAATGTAGCCCTAATACAGATAATTGTGCTGGAAAATTACAACTCTGCTAATTCCACTATGTACTGGGTATAAAAATAATCTCAATTTTTGTCCTAACAAGTAAGTACCTAATAATGGAAATATATATACTGCAAAATCCAGATTAGTTCAGTAAACCACACGGATCACGCATATTCATGAGTAGTAAAAATGGATAATTCTTTAAGCCACTGAATTTCATAATTAATTATTAAAAAAGCAAAAGAAAAAAAGAATTTACATGAACTTAAGAGAAGGATGTAGAGGTTCCAGTAGAGGTATATGGAGTGGGAATGGATATGATCCAAAAGCACTGGATAGTCTTTGATACAGCTGTTCCTCATTTTGAATAATGATATCATAATATCATTATTATGTGATAATACAATGTGATAGACACAAAGAGAATGTTTTATACAAATAACTATGAACTAAATACACATTTGCATGTATACCTACACATAAACACACACACACATACACACCATATATAACCCACTGTCTGTGCCTCTAGTGCTTTATTTGTCAAGAATGGAAAGGGTGCAATTGGATATTTGGATACTACCTATGACATACGATGTGCTGGTTAGAGTGTGTATGTGTGTGTGTGTGTGTGTGTGTGTGTGTGTGTGAGAGAGAGAGAGAGAGAGAGAGAGAGAGAGAGAGAGANAATCAATAAATATTCATAGAAGTACATCTCCAGGCTATGGGTAAAATAACTCTCCCTTGTGTGTGAGGGGCATTTCAAGCCCTTAAGCATGAAAACATACTACGTCTCTCGACTCCAGCTATTTCTCACTCAATGGGAAATGTAGAGCAGATGCGGGGGCGGGGGTGAGTTAGAAATCCCTCTCTCACACTCGGGAGCTGTGGAAACGGAAGCCCAGGTGCTATCTGGTTTGGGGAGATTTGAGGGGAGTTGGTACTGTTTTGATTCTGGTTTCGGATAATAGTTTCGGATAATAGTTGAATTTTATAGTAGGTTGGCGCACAAGCAGTAAAACCGTCCACCTTGAACTCCAAATAACCTGGAAGGGGGGGGAGGGGAGACAGAGACGGAAGACAGAGGAGCGCGCGCGCGCGCGCGCACACACACACACACACACAGAGAGAGAGAGAGAGAAAGAGAAAGAGAGTGTGTGTGTGTGTGAGAGAGAGAGAGAGAGAGAGAGAGAGAGAGAGAGAGATTGATGCAGCCTACAGTCATCAGGGAAAGGGGAAATTCAATTGAGAAAATGTCTCCATCAGATTGACCTGACCTGTAGGCAAATCTTGGTGCATTTTCTTGATTAAAGAATGATATGGGTGGGTACAGTCTATAGAAGTCAGTACCACCCCTCAACATGTGGTCCTGGGGTATATAAGAAAGGAAGATGAATATGAGCCCAAGAGAGCAAACTGATAAGCAGTATTTCTCTATGACTCGTGCTCTAGTTCCTGCTTCCAGGTTCCTGCTTTAGGTCCTGCCATGCCTAACTTCAATAATGAATCGTGACATGGAAACATAAAGTGTATGTGGTAATTATGTTTATCACAGCAATTTTAAAACTAGTACACCACTAGTTAGGTGATTCCAGATTTTTTTCAAGCTGACTGTCAATGGTAATCCTCACAGTATCTTACATTTCCAATAGACTAGTCCTTATGAGTGTTATTTTTATGCTTCATGGAAATAATCCTAGCCTACCATCTGAAAGTGCTCAAATGATTTCAAATCTCATTTCACCTTCAGAAGATTTGAGAATCTGAAAAAATATAATTAGCTTGCCCAGGGTCATACTTTATAATAAGACTTATTTCAGCACAAATTCCTACTTACTTTTCAAGGCCTATATTAAATGTTTCCCATTCTTGAAGTTTCCAAGACTCTGCAGACAGTTAGAGGCTCCACTGTCAGTGTTCCTAAGGCTCTTTATGATATTATAGTATGTTTCAGTCATTGAACAAGATATCCCAACTATAAAGTTGCTTTCCAAACATCAGAACTATTTCCTCTTCATTTGATTGTCAGTGTTCAATATACTACAGTGAGCTCCTCAATATATGTAGACATATTAGGACTTTTTCTAGATGGTGACTTTTTCCAGTAAAATTAACATTAATATTCTCGGACAATAGTTTAGGAATGAGTAAACATCACACTGCCCACAAAATAGATAGAAATTTGCTTGAACGCTGGCTCTAATAAATACTTCATAACAAATCACATGGACTCCATCTTATGGGGCATCCACTTCCTTACTTGCTTTAGATTTCTTCTGAAAGGCCCAAGTTAGGAACTTCTACAGGACCAGACACAAGTCGGGGACCGCCAAGGAAGCTGACTTGAATCAGAGACTTCTGTGGAACCCGGCCCAAGTCAGGGACCTTCACAGGAGCAGGCCCAAACCAGGGACATCTGCAGGAACAGGCCTGAGCCAGAAACCTCCACCAGTGCAGGCCTGAGTCAGCAACCTCCACAAGAGCAGGTATAAGACATGACCACCAAGGGAACATGCCCAAGGCAGCGATCTCCATAGGAGCAGGTACAAGGGAGCAACTACCAAGGGAACAGACCAGAGCCAGAGACCTCTGTAGGACCAGGCATGAGTCAGAAATCTCTCAGGGAGCAGGCCTTAGCCAGCGACCTCTGCAAGAGCAGACCCAAGGCAATAACTTCAGCAGGAGCAGCTCTAAGCAAGCAACGTCCATGGGAGAAGGCCAGAAAGGCCTCCAGGATAGCAGAACAATCCATGGGAATGTTGAGGAACCTCCAGTAACACCAAAGGACCTCCAGGGTGACTGGAACCGTGGTCCTGACTGTACTATGAGGAGCAACCATCTGAGCCTTGAATCCACTGGCTGGAAGATTGATCACCATAGACACAGCCCCAACTACACTAATCAGAGGAAAAAGATGGGTAGACAAAGTGAAAACACACACAACAAAGAGCAACACAATACCAACAAAAACTAGTGGCTCTACAACAGCAAGACTTGAATACCCAAATATACATGAAGCAGAAGAAAATGACCTAAAAATAACTTTAGGAGAATATTTGGGGCCATTAAAGAGGAAATTAAAAATTTCCTCAAAGAAATGGAGGAAAAGATAAACAAAAAATTTGAAGAAATCAACAAATCCCTTAAAGAAAATAAAGAAAAAGCAATCAACCTGATGAAATAAACAATTCAAGACTTGAAAACAGAAATAGCAACAATAAAGAGAACACAAATCGAAGGAATTATGGAAATGGAAAATATGACAAAACCATCAGGAACCACAAATGCACACATAAATAGCAGAATACAAGAGATGGAAGAGAGAATCTCAAGCGTTGAACATGGCAATAGAGGAAATAGTCTCATTGGTCAAAGAAAATATTAAATATAACAACAACTTAACACAAAATATTCAGGAAATACAGAACAATACAAAAAGACCAAACTTGAGAATAATAGGGATAGAAGAAGGAGAAGTCCAATGTTGTAAGAGGCACAGAGGGCTGTGTCTTGCCGTGGCTAGCTTATACCCTAAATAATTACACACAAACTGTGTTCATTTAAATATTGCCTGACCCATAAGCTCTAGCCTCTTCTTGGCTAACTCTCACATATTATTTTAACTCATATCTAGTAATCTGTGTATCACCATGGGGTGGTCGTTTACCAGGAAAGATCCTAACCTACATCCATCTCAGGCCAGAGAAACATGTTATCTGCCACACTTCCCTTCTCCCCGGCCTTCTGTTCTGTCTACTCTGCCCACCTAAGGGCTGCCCTATCAAAAGGTCAAGGCAGTCTCTTTATTCAACCAATGAAAGCAGCAGAAATACAGAAGCATCTCCTACACCAGTCCAACACAAAAGTGGAGAAAATACATTCAACAAAATCATAGAAACTGTTATGCAGACATTAAGAGACCACAGAAGCCAGCACAGACTACTATACCCAGCAAAATTTTCAATCACCATAGACAGACAAAACAAGATATTCCATTAAAGAACCAGATTTAACCAATACCTAGCCACAAGCCCAGCACTACACAAAGTGCTAGAAGGAAAACTCCAACAAAAAGAAGTTAGCAACATTAACAAAAACATAGACAATAGAAGATCTCACAGCAGCAAATACCAAAGGAGGAAAAAACACACACAATAACATCACCACCAACAAAAACTAAAATAACGGGAACTAGCAATCACTGGTCATTAATATCCCTTAATATAAATGAACTCAACTAACCTGTAAAGGATACAGGCTAACAGATTGGATATGAAAACAGAATCTATCCTTCTGCTACATACGAGAAACACACCTCAACCTCAAAGACAGACATCGCCTCAGAGTAAAGGGTCAGGAAAAAAATTCCAATCAAATGGAGCTAAGAAACAAGTGAGTGTAGCTATCCTAATATCTAACAAGATAGACTTCAAACTAAAATCAATTAAAAGAGACACAGAAGGTCATTTCATATTAGTCACAGGAGAAATCCATCAAGAGGAAATCTCAATACTGAATGTCTATGCCACAAATACAAGGGCATCCTCATATGTAAAAGAAATACTACCAAATTATACCCCCACACACTAATAGTGGGAGACTTCAACACCCACTCTCATCACTGGACAGAATTTTCAGACAGAAACTTAACAGAGAAATAAGGGAACTAACATAAGTTATGACTCAAATGGACTTAACAGACATCTATAGAACATTCCATCCAAATATAAATAATATACCTTCTTCTCAGTACCTCACAGAACCTTCTCAAAAATTGACTACATACTAGGTAACAAAGCAAATCTCAACAGATAAAAAAAAAGGAATAAAGAATTCAACAACAACACTAATTTCAGAAAATTTACAAACACATGAAAATTAAACAATGCTCACCTGAATTATCAATGAAAACACTGGAAAAATCCCACACTTGTGAGTTAACAGAGAGTGCTGGGCTTGTGGCTAGGTATTGGTTAAATCTGGTTCTGAAAACTCTAGAACAAAAAGAAGCAAACTCACCCAGGACAACTAAATGGCAGGAAATAATCCAGTTGAGAACTGAAATCAACAAAATAGAAACAAAGAAGACAATTCAAAGAATCAGTGAGACAAATACTTGGTTCTTTGAGAAAAATCAACAAAATAGACAAACTAATCAAAAGGCAAAAAGAGACTATCCTATTTAATAAAATCAAAATTAAAAAGGGGGCCATGACAATAGACATGGAGGAAATTCAGAGAATCATTAGGTCATGTTTTTAAAACCTGTACTCCACAAAATTGGAAAATTTAAATAAAATGAACAACTTTATCAATAAATATCACTTACCAAAATTAAATCAAGACCAAAAATGCAAATTAAATAGGCCTGTAACTGCTACAGAAATATAAATAGTCATCAAGAGACTCCAAACCAAAACACAGCCATGGCCAAATGGTTTCAATGGAGAATTCTACCAGATTTTCAAAGAAGCACTAATACCAATACTCCTCAAATTATTCCACATAATGGAAACAGATGGGACATTGTCAAACTCTTTTTATGATGGTAAAATTACCCTGATACATAACCACACAAAGACATTACTAAGAAAGAGAATTACAGACCAACCTCACTCATGAACATTGATGAAAAAATACTCAGTAAAATCTGACAAAATGAATCCAAGAACACATCAGAAAAATCATTCACCATGATCAAGTCAGCTTGATCTCAGAGATGAAGGAATGGTTTAACAAACAAAAAAAATGTTAAAGTATTCCACCATATAAAAAAATTTAAAAAAAAGATCATCTCATTAGATACTGAAGAAACCTTCAACAAAATACAACATCCCTTCATGGTAAATGTCTTGGAGAGAACAGGGATACAAGGAACATACCCAAACATAACAAAGGCAATATACAGCAATCCAATAGTCAACATCAAACTAAATGGAGAAAAACTCTAAGTAGTTCCATTGAAATCAGGAACAAGACAAAGTTATCCACTTTCTCCATATCTATTCAATATAGTACTTGAGGTTTTAGGTAGAGCAATTAGAGCAATAAGACAACAATAGGAGATCAAGGGGATATAAATTGGAAAGAAAAAGTCAAACTCTCACTATTTGCTAATAATATGATAGTTTGCATAAGCAACCCCAGAAATTCGACCACGGAACATCTACAACTTATAAACATGATCAGTAATGTAGCAGGATACAAGTATAACTCAAAAAAATCAGTAGTTCTCCTTTACACAGATGATAAATGGGCTGGGAAAGAAATGAAGAAACATCATGCTTCACAATAGCTGCAAATAACATAAAATATCTCGGAGTAACTCTAACCAAACAAGTGGAAGATCTGTATGACAAGAACTTTAAATCTTAGAAGAAAGAAATTGAAGAAGACACCAGAAAATGGAAAGATCTCCCATGCTTTTGGGTAGATATAATTAACATAGTAAAACTGGCAATCTTACCAAAAGCAATCTACAGATTCAATGCAATGCCCAGCAAAATTCTTCACAAACCTCGAAAGAACAGTACTCAACTACAGATGTAAAAGTAAAAATCCCAAATTAGCCAAAACCATTTTTTACAATAAAGGAACTTCTGGAGGCATCACAATCCCTGACATCAAACTCTACTACAGAGCTACAGTACTGAAAACAGCCTGGTATTTGCATAAAAACAGACAGGAGGACCAATGGAACCAAATTGATGACCTAAATATCTATCCACATGCCTATGAACACCTAATTTTTGACAAAGAACAATAAATATAAAATGGGAAAAAGAAAGCACATTCAACAAATGGTGCTGGCATAACTAGATATCAACATGTAGAAGAATGAAAATAGATCCTTATCTATCACCATGCACAAAACTCAAGTCCAGATAGATCTAAGACCTCAGCATAAAACCAACTACACTGAACTTCAAAGAAGAGAAAGTGGGAAGTACACTTGAATGTATTGGCACACGAGACCATGTCCTAAATATAACCCCAGTAGCACAGACACTGATAGCATCAATAAATGGGACCTCCTGAAACTAAGAAGCTTCTCTAAAGCAAAGGATATGGTCAAGACAAAACAGCAACCTACAGAATGAGAAAACATCTTCACTAACCCCACATTAGACAAAGGGCAGATCTCCAAAATATACAAAGAACTCAAGAAGTTGGTGATCAAAAGAACAAATAATCCAATAAAAAATGGGGTACAGATCTAAACAGAGAACTCTCAATAGAGGAATCTAAAATAGATGAAAGACTCTTCAGGAAATGCTCAACGTCCTTAGCCATCAGAGAAATGAAAATCAAAGCAACTCTGAAATTTCATCTTACACCTGTAAGAATGGCCAAGATCAAAAACACAGATGATAACTTATGCTGGAGAGGATGTGAGGTAAAGGGAACACTACTGCATTGCTGGGTGGGGGGAGTGCAAACAGTGCGGCAATTTCTTAGAAAATTAGGAAATAACTTTCTAGACCCAGAAATAGCACTTATGGGTATATAACCAAAGGATGCTTAATCATACGACAAGGACATGTGTTTAACTATGTTCATAGCAACATTATTTCTTATAGCCAGAACCTCTTAAATGCCCCCCAACTGATAAATGGATAAGGAAAATGTGGTACATTTACACAATGGAGTACTACACAGCAAAAAAAAATGACACCTTGCAATTTGCAGGCAAAGAGATGGATCTAGAAAACATCATATTGAGTGAGGTAACCCAGACCCAGAAAGAAATATATCACTTGTACTCACTCATAAGTGGCTTTCAGACATAAAGCAAAGAAAAACCAGCCTACAATTCACAATCCCAGAGAAACTAGACAACGATGCGGACCCTAAGAGAGACATACATGGATTTAATGTACATGGGAAGTAGAAAAAGACAAGATCTCCTGAGTAAATTGGGAGCATGGGGACCATAGGAGAGGGTATAAGGGGAGAGGAGAGGAAGCAAGAGAAGCAGAGAAATATATATAGCTCAATAAAAACAAATAAAACTGATTTATTCTGAAAACCACATGATTAATTATAGTTTTCTAAAATATGATGGCACTATAGTAAGAACACTAAGAAAATTTATAAGAAATATTTTTAAATAGACAAATAAAAATAAATAGTAAAATAAAAAAGAATGAATGTAATGAAAGCTTTCATTTAGTGACCCTATATTTACTTTTCGGACCTTAATGACTCATAGCACAACTTTCATACTCTTATGATAGATATATTATGTATTAGACCCTGGCAATATGATTTTATGAAAACATACCCCTTCCAGACTGCAGTGAATAGTCCATGTCTTGTTAGTGATTACTTCAGTAATAAAGACCATTTTTCCAGAAACAATACAAGCTCAAAATAAACTAGGGCTTCCTGACATTGATGGTGGTAGTGGTTTCAATAGATATATACTCCTATATAAAACTAAGCTGATATTTTCCCAACCTTCCACTTCACATACATATCATACTTACTTACAATTTCATTTTGGTAACAAACAAGACAGATGAAAGGACCTTCCCAATTTTGTGGTCTGTACTTTGGAAAGGAAAGATGCTGACCACACCCTAGCAACTTGAGCAAATAATCAGACCACTCCTACATTTTAAGTGAGATATTAGAGAGTTTCAATATGGCTGTCAGTTCCTCAACTGGCAGAGAACGATAAATGGAACATACGTTCCTATTATCTGCTCACCTTTCAAAGTGATGGATTGCCTGCATGGGAAGGGATATTGCTCCTGGGCTTGAGAGAATTATAGAGATCTCTTCATGAATGTTAATATCAAGCAGTAGGTTAAAAATGTCATAGAAGAGGCAAGAGCTATTTGTAATTCTTTCATCCTTTATTTTGTGTTCCACAAATAAGCGAAGTCTATTGCTTTCTGTCATTTTTCATGATTTTTAGAAAGTAATAACATCATCATTCCTTCTCTAATGGCAGCATTGGCCATAATTTCAGGCTGAAACATAGGATCGTGTGCTTCAAATAGTGCTTGTAGGTTTCTGAACATTATCGCTCTACTACGACTTAATGTTGATAACAATTTGCTGGTTAAAAAGTGACTTCGTTTGGTAACTTCTGCAGAGATGGCCTATGATCATTAGTACTAATAACAAGACTCTAATTGTCTAATATGCTCTGGAAACTGGGTGCTTCCATAAAGCAATTAAAGACTTATCTAAAACCTCAGTTTACCACTTGCAAAATCTGAAAAGTTCAAAATCTGAAAAGTTTTTAACCTTAATGAATATATTACTCTTTACCAACTAAAAGCTAGAAAAATGCCATGAAATCCTCGTAGCAAAGAGGACTGTTATTCAGATGAAGGTGGGGAAGTATAATATGTGAATAATTAGCTCTAATGGATCTGACCCAGGACTGGTCCCTGGATGTTGTTTCATTAGCTAAATCTTTTACTGCCAATTTGTTTCCTGGCCCCTGTCTTCTGTATCTCCTAAGTCATGGCCAAAACAATTCCCAGCCTTTTGTTCACTAAGCCATGGTTTATAGTAGGAGGGAAACACAATGCTGCTTTGTGAACAAGACTTAGAACACAACCTTTTAGAGAAAAATAAAGAGTGGCAATTTTGAGCAATATTTTATCTTTTTGTGGTGCTAGAGAAGTCACTATACAAATGTTCTGAACCACCAAGTATTGTTCACCCCAAAAGAGACTTTTGAAGGAAGACATGGGTGATTTTATAACAGATATTTATACCACATATTCTTGATTTCTGCCCAGCCACACTTCACTTCAACTGACATGAGTGACTATGAATTTTCAGTCAAGGCACGTTTTGCTATACACCTGAAACTCTGCCAAGATCATTAAGACCATATTCACAGACCAGGTCAGTCACCTCACCCAGCATGCTGATCTAGGACTGCTTAGAGTCTGAACCCAGAGTTCCAAATAACTGGACAGCATGCAGAAAATAAGAGTCATTGAAATACTCAGTACTAAATGGGCTGTTGATAGCAAACCCTTCCCCTCAAGGCTCAGTAATCTAATGGAAGAGTAAGAAGAAAATTTGTGGGAGCTAGAAGTGATGGTTGATCCCAAGGAAACAGTTTTCTGAACACATTAGGTCAGATACACATGTGAACTCCTGGAAATCATGAGATCGTGCATAAGACCTACATAAACTCAAACCAGACAAAATCCCAGCATGGAGACTTGAAAGTAGATATTAAGTCTCACCCCTAGTCAAGAAGCTATTCATAATTGATAGTTACTAGGAGAGGGAAAATCATTTTTTTTCCAATGGAGTGACAGTGTCTATATCAACCACACTCCAGGTCAGGCCCCATACTCACACCCCTTGGCTCAAGCTGGTCAACACAAATTGAACTCCATGTATTTGTCTGTTTTTTTGATTTGAGAAAGAGAATATGAAATTGGATGGGTAAGAACGTAAGGGAGGATCTAGGACGAGTTGTGGGAGGAAAAGAATATGACAAAAATAAACTGTATGAAATTCTCAAAGAACAAAGCATTGTTTTTCAAAAAGACTATAGACCAAAAAATTTCACAAAAAAATTCAGAAAATAATCCTGAATAATTTTAATCTAACTTGATTTATAAGACAAATAATAGAAAAATTCTTGGCCCTAAAATAATACCATTTATTTTCTATGAGATAAAATTCCCAAGACTTTTTACACGTAATTCAGTCTAAGAACAATCTGTTATGCAGTCATTTGAAATCCCTGCTCAGGGAGCACCAGGGTGCCCAAAACAGTTGATCTGGAAGAATGCTCAAGAAGAGGAAAATAAAAACAATAAGAGAACATTCCCAACTGGATTATCAACTTCAGACTCCTTCATGTGCAAGATCAGAATGTGCCTTTGTAAATGTTTCACATTTCAGATTTCACCTCTGAGATTGTGCAGGAGATGCTACTTTCATTATTTTAAACAATCAATTCTTTGACTTTCAAGACAGAAAGAGCCAAACCAATGAGCACTATCAGTTCTTTATGCGTTGTCTTATGGGAAGCCAGAGGTACAGAATTTCAAGCTCCATAATTTTCAACCAGTGTTAATGGTTGCAGAGGGTGAGCCACTTGTTCATTCCCAACTGCACAGCTAGCTTAGAACCGAAATAATCACAGAGAGACTGTATTAATTAAATCATTGCTTGGCTCATTAGCTCTAACTTCTTATTGGCTAACTCTTGCACAATAATTTAACCCATCTCCATTAATCTGTGTATCAATATGAGGTCGTGGCCTACCAGCAAAGTTTCAGTATGTCTATCCCCAGCAGCGGCCCATGGTATCTCCCTGGCTCTGCCCTCCTGCTCCCATGTTATAGGCCAAGCCTATTCTTTATTCATTAACCAATAAAAGCAACACATAGACAGAAGGACCTCCCATACCATTTCCCCTTTTCTGTTTAAACCAAAAGGAAGGCTTTAACTTTAACA